>JAPYYQ010000690.1:0-97383 GCA_030522585.1 Anagyrus pseudococci | reverse complement strand
ACTGCAGCCTGATACGATACGTTCGGTTGTTGGCTGACGGCTCGTATACCGAAAGGTGGTAGCCGTCTAATAAAAACCAAGTACATACATACATACATACAATAAGCGAGGTAATTTTAGGGTTATTAGTTTAGAAAGGTCAAAAAAGGCTTGTAGATAATGAGCGGTCGTTTTTTGTTCGCGTAAACGTCGAATGAATAAATATTTGCTTCTGTTGATTATTTTTCAGGCGTACGCGCAGCAATGCGAGTAGTTTCCAGTAACTGTCAGTTGAACGCTGGAGAGCTAGGATTTTCAATTTTTCTTAGAACCCAATTTAAAGCCATTTTTGCCCGGGAGAGGGTTGCAAGGCTTAATTTATTAACAATAAACCGGCACCGAAGAATAATTATTCGAGGGCATAGGTGTAATTTTCGTCGTAAATTGAAATGACGTTCGGCTGTACTTTTCCAGACTTTTTTTTTCTCCCTGGTACACCGATGACAAAACCTGTCGCCCGGTATATTCTCGGCGTACGGGTATATCTTACCCTGCGCCTATAGCGTTTTCTCTGAGACAGTAATAAAATTCAGCCTCTAACAAATTTACGACGCTCAATGCCTCATCTCGGCTGGATATTGCATTGCATCGCTCAATTATTTTTCTACTGTAGCTTCTGACTGGTGAAAAAAGAACGGGACAACGCGGCGGAAAATCGAGTAGCCGCTGCTCGTAATATTGGATATGCCAGTGAAAGTAATTAAAAGCGCAAGTCAATACGCGGAAGCCACGTTCGTATATGCAGCCTGTCTTTCTGCACAGCCTGATTGCCTTCGTCTAATACTTTGCTCCTGAAAAGCTAATGACTTTTTATTCTCAATTCATAAACTACACACTGGTTGTATTTATATTAAAATTCCCGTCAGTTGGTAACGCTTTTATTACACGCATTAATGTGCTTTAACCTAGAGATGCTGAAGGGCATAATCACACATGTGACTGTATAAAACGTCCTACAGATGTGCCTCATCGGCAAACAAGAGAGAAACAAGCGCCGGAGTCTGCTTTTATTAGAAACTAAACCTTTCCAAGTCAATGTTGAAAAAATTCAACGAGAGCGCGGACATCGATTGACTTCTGAACCTCCATAACGCTATAGCTCGCAACAACAAAAGCAGAAAGACAGGAGGGAGAAGGAAAGAAAGAGAAAGAGTCGTGTTGGAAAAAACAAAACAAACGTCGCTTTGGGTGTATAGAGAAAAGCGAATATACGTCCGCGGCGTGGGCAGGCTCTCGTTTTTGCAGTATAGCACGGAGCAGAGCGCGGACAACCGAGAAAGCCTCGTCGGTTGCAGCAGCCTGCCGCTGGGTAATTGGCAAAGTGGCTGCCCGCCGCCGCGCAACCGATCCCCCCCCCCTCCAACGGCCATCTGAGCTTCTGCTGTGTACTGCTGCGCTGGCCCGGTGTGTGTCTAATCCGTTCGGCGCGTCCGATCGATCGGTCCGGAACGCCGTTGGCAGCGGCAGCGAGTGCCCGTCGCGTCCCTGAGAGGGACTTTCTAAATCGAGAGCTCTGCAGCGTTTGTCCGCCTGCGGAAAATCAACTCGCTCTCCTTGTGTGTATAGGTACTCTCACACACGTATGGCATAAGCGGCTCCTCTCTTTCTCCCGCTGCCTTGCTACTGTTACGGCTGAGCCGCGCGTGTAGACGTGTGTGCGTGTGTCTTATCCGCGGCTCTCGCGCGGAATTAACGGGCTGCAGCCCTCTCAATCAGCAGCAGCAGCCTGGCAATTAATTATTGCCTCGCTCGGCGAGCGAGTGCATTCGGCAGAAGCTCCCTTTACTCCACCTTTTCATTGCTTTCTTTTCTTCTCATACTCGCTCTCGCACGACGTTAATTATCTTTATCTCCGCTATAGTGCTCGTGCTGGGCCATTTTCTTTATCCGGCCGGCCGAGCGCCCGAGTGACAGGGCGCGGACTCGAGCCGTTCGCTCTTCCTCTTTCCTTGCGGGCAGCTTTGGCAGCCGCGGCTACGTCTCTCTTTCGTTATGTCACTCTACAGTCTGCAGGCCCCTCGTAATAAGCTCCGAGATCACTGAGCTCTGCTTCGTGTCCCGAGACGAGTGCGCAGGCTAGCCTTAATTGGACCTATTTCTAGGCCGGACGGTGCGAGCATAGAGGCTCGTCGTGATAATGAGCGCGCACTACGTTTAAAACGCCCGACGCTTCCAAGTGCGCCCAGGCTTCGATTTATTGCGTTACGGCTTATGCCTCGTGCGTGAAGTCTTATCGATTTGATGAATTTCACGCCGATGCCTCAGCTAAGTAAGCCTCTGGTATGTGCGTATCAACTTTATTTTGCTCACCGAGACTGGATAACACGTGCTTTTTTATCAAAGCAATTTCATTCCTTTTTTTATTTTTCTTAGTTTTTTTACACGTTTGATACATTTTGACTTGTGCCACACAAGTCTTAGGTTCAAAACGTTAGAATGTTTACGAAATGAAGCACATTGTCTATACTTTGTCATCGATATTAGGTAAACAGTTTAACCGCAGCACAGCGAGAGCGTGTGCGTGCGAGTGAGAGAAAGGCGCAGCAGGCTACTCGAGCAATGAAGCAAAATCAATCAGAAGCACCGTAATCCGCGAGCGCAATAACGGCATTATTATTTTATTACAAAACATTTTAATACCCACAAGCCACGGCGGCGCGGCGGCTTGTCAATTACGCGGTCGTCGCGCTCTCCGCAGGTCGCGACAGCCGAGGGGCAGGGTATTTGACCGGGGCGCTCGCTCGCCGATGATTTATGAAAGCATTGTTCGCAGCAGCCCGGCCTACCGTCGCTCGCGCGCTACTTAATTGCAGTGGCTGCGAAGTAAATAACAGTACAGGGGAGTAGTCGCGGCCGCGAAGCCAAGTGTATTAACGCCTGAGCCGGCTGCCGATAAGAAGCGCGAACGACTTTTTACGAGCGCCCTATCCAAGCGGGATTTTACGAACGGCCCCAGCGGCAGTCAAGAGCACCCAGAGACACACCGAGAGAGAAAGCTAATCCGCTGATCTGCCGGCGGAGCCCGATCCCATACTCGTTTTCTCTTTACAATGCCAATCGTCGCGACTAAGCCTACGATCACACTCGGCCGCCGCTCTTCCTTTTCCCTGCTCGGTACGGCCCCCTCGACGCTGCTCGGCCAGGCTAATCCTGTTACCAGTCTCTGGGACATCTTGACATAATGTCACTTCCCCATCGTTCGGCCCTTTTGATTCATCTCCGATGACTTGTAACTTGCTAAGAAAATAAGAGCGTGTTATATGCCGATGAAGCGAACAGTGAATCTCTCTCCTCGTTTGGATTTTATTTGGTCACCTGTGTGGGAACTTTTTCTTCTTTTTATGACTATTTTATGATTTAGTGTATTTTCAGAAATTTTTGTTTTATTTGTTCAAGTCGGAATGTGATTTTTATATACGTACACGATGATAATGTAAAAAATGATTTGTCATTTAATCAATTATCAATACTGATCTTTGCATTGGTCAGTCATAATAAAGCTAAAAATATAAAAAGCTTTAAAGAAGAAGAAGAAGAAGAAGCCAAAAGAGATGTAAAATGCATAAAGCAATGCCATTTAAGAACGGCTTATCTCGTCTAATTGCATTAGCGAGAGACAAAAACGGTCAGCTAGTAGAACAGGAACAATTGAGCTGAATGCCGGCGACACGCCTCGCAGGCGCCAGCGGCTCTATAGCTGGGAACGCTGGGGTCTACTGCTGGAAATCGGCGCTCCAAATCTCGCATGTCCGATCGAGTGGAAACTGTCGGGGCTGAGAGGGGCATATAATGCCGCAGGTGTGTGTCACCTGTGTAGGAGAGCTCGCTGGAGCACACAATGACACGGGAGTCGTGCCTGGGCTCGGCTAGAGCCTTAACCTAATAACAGACGGAGGGGACTGCTGCATTGTTGCGGAGATCCCGGCCGACTTCTTCGCTATGCAGCCGGCTATTGTGCTCGAGAGCGCGACAAGTGGCAGTTTCTGGCCGGGATCAGTCACGCCCCGCAGTAGGCTCCGCCGCCGTTGCCGCTGGGAAAAGCTAGATTTTTGGACAACAGGTTCATCTCTTTTCTTTCCTCTTACGCCCCGGCCCCTACCCTTCTCTCGCCCTCCGTGTCCCACTGATCTTCACGGAATCTCCCGAGACCATTAAAACCTCTGCGTTTCTGGCCTACTTTTGCCCTTCCCCCCCCCCTCTTTCCCTTTTCTTCACTCGACTCGTGTATTATTATAGGAGAGTCGGTTTTTTAACTGCTGATGGCAGACTATACGGGGAAGCCGCTTTTCCGGGGATTTTCTTCACTCGGCCAACGCTCTATTGCGTTCATCGTGCGAAAAACAGACTCGGTTCATTAAAACGTTTTTTCTCGCGGTCTTCTTGTGAGGGCACGGGGAAAAAAGAGATTTATAGTATTGGAATGTGATTTTAATGATCGGCTCGCGGCGCCCAGATGGCCTTTTTCGAATTCATTAATTAGAAAACAATGAAAGCTATTAGCTCTTTGTGCAGTGCCATTGTTGTACCAATTTTTAGTTTTTTTTTATATATTTTTCAAGGATTTGCGCACAAAAATGTCTTATTAGATCATAATGGCCTAATGATAGAGATTCTGAGGGAGATTTGAAAAATTTGATTAATGAACTGCTTTCCAGTTGAGGATATTAATTTTTTAATAAAATTCTGTATCTAAATTAAGACTGTCAAAAAACGATTTGAAGGCAAATACACAGTCTTAACTTATTAAATGTATGACTACTAAATCCAAATACTACTTCAATTTATTTCGTCTCAATTTTATGGAAAATTATTTATTTCGGCAGCAAATGTACGTACAGTTTATGCAAAATAATATTTCTCAATTAATTTTTAAACAGAAAAAGAGATAAAAAGATAGATACGGACGGGAGGAGGAGAGGAACAGAATAAAACGTCGTCAAATAATCAACAAAGCAAAACATTAATGAACGAGCGAACGAAACAAATTAAACTCGCGCAAAAGAAAATTTAATTGCAAGGCCAATTAAAATACCGGCGCGTATTTTTCGCATTTCTGGCAATCTGGCTGCGAGTGCAAGCGAGTGAGTATATACAAAAAGACCGGGTCGCTTCGTGAAATTCGCTTGATACTGCAAGAGAGCGGGAAAGAGTGGGGAGAGGTAAAATTCGCTTATACCCAAGCGGCGATGACACGTAGCGCATTAAGAGAGGCTTTGGCCGCGAGGCGCTGGCCGCTCTCGCGACGACCGCGGCGGCATGCAATAAACGCTCGGCCAGCGCGTAACGTGGAATTTAATGCGCCGCGCTGGAATCATTGCGCTCGACTGTAATTCCGAGAGAGAGAGAGAGAGAGAGAGAGAGAGAGAAGGTTGGAGAGGTAGAGAAGGTTTGAGCCGGAGAAAAACCGGAGGAGTACACCGATTATCCGCGACATTAATTTAATTTATGCGCGATTTGTCATTACGTCGCGTGGACGCACCGCCGTCGCCGGTTGGTCGCGCGAAACCCCAGAGCTGACAACAGCTTCGTGTTGGGCTACAGCTGCGAGAGGGGAGGAATGGCCTTGTGATCGAGAGAGAGGGAGAGATGCTTATATGCGCGGGTCTTTTGTCGTTGGCGACGTTCACGCGGACCGAGATTACGATCGCGAAACAAGTCCTACTTTCCGCGGGACGAGAAGCGCGACATCGGCGCGCTCAAGCCTGCACACGTTCGGTGTGCATGTGTGTGTATATGTAATGCGTTTGTAAGGTACCAGTCTCCAAGCGAAATCGTGCCTGCAGCAAAGTAGAAAGACGGGACTTCTTGGAGGACTCATTAATCGACAAAGGCGCCTCTCGATGATTGCCTTTTTATAAATGCACGCGCAAGCATGCTGCTTATCGCACCTGGTGATTAGTTTGCATTAGCTCTGCTTGCACGCGCCGACTGCTTTGTCGCCGCTTTTTTTTAAACTCCGAGTTATTTTTTCTCCATCTGCAATGTTTGTTGTTTTTTTTTGCGCTGAAATTAACAATTTATTACCTGGTTTTATCGCAGACGTTTATTTTCGGTCGAAATCTATTTGTATTACTATCGATTCAATCCAACTTGCTCAACTAGTAGTAGTAATTGATATCCGCAGCTGCGAATAACGACGAAATAAATGATCGAAATATTGATTATTTACGGGCAATTTTCACAAATCACGAACGTCGCCGCGTAGCTCTTAGTCCATCTCCACGAGGATCATTCCCAAATAAATCGCCGGGACATAATCGATCTCTCGTCGGTTAAACAAACTAAAAGCTCGTAATGACAGGTTAAATTACAGTAACGACATGCAGGCCCCGTTATACAAAGGGACTTTTTAATCTAACTTTGAAATAGGATCATTCGGCTTTAGCCGTAGCAGCAGTAGGAACAGCAGCTGATTACCATAATTAAATTCTCAATGCTGGTCCGGCTCTCGGCGCTGCAGCTTGCTCAATACATATAACTCTGCCGCGAAAGTATGCAATCAATCAGTCCCGGGTCCCGGGAGCCAGTAGTTCGGTCTTACGGCAAGCGCGCCTGGATATCGCCGGGATCAGAGGCGCACAGCTAGACCTTTGGCAAGTGCGCGACTCTGTCCTACTGCTCGACACAATGATCTCAAGGCCCGATTATCCGGACCCAGAAGAGGTCAGTCTCGCTGAGGGACTCCAACACACACACACACGTACGTGTATATATTCACGCCCGAGCTACGTTGCGACAGACCGCCGATGTTTTTTCTCCTTTTTTTTCTTCTGCATAATTCTCTTCCTTTTTATCGCGATGCGTTTGCTCGCACACACGTCGATTATGCTCGATGATAATTGCGCGGGATTGTCTGCGCTTTTTACAAATGCTCGGGACGATAAAAAAGAAAAACGTCGATTTTCCCGGCGAACGCGGGAAAAATCGTGAGCCGCGCTTTTTTCTCTCTTTTCATTTTTCATATCGATGTTAAATTGGCTGGATTTATGCACACGAGACCGTGTAGTTGGCAATACGAAATAGAAAATCTACCGTAAACGTGGGTGCGTCCAAGTGCACACGTGTACGACCAATAATTTGTTATGGCGACACAAGCGACTTTTTAGTCGATAAGTGAATCATCATTTTTTTTTCTCGGGATTACGTAAAAACTATGCCATACCGTTAATAGACAAAAGAGTGAAAGGTGGGCGGAGAGAGGGAGAGCGAGAGCTGAATTTTTCAAAGACACGTTTGTAGCAGCGCCAAGAGGGCTGCCAGCCAGAGATCGATGCGCGCTAGATGCAACACATGCAAGGCGTACCAGGATAGAAGGAGAGGTGGGGATATGCAGCGAGCGACCTTTCGCGCGATCCTCCGTTCCGCCGTCGTCGCGCGGACACTTTCTCAAGCGTCTGGTATTCCGTGGCCGATCGATACGCGAGTATGCGCGCTGTAGCCTTTCGGCCTCTCCTTCGGCTCCTACACTAGCACACGGACACACACGCCGCGTGTCTGTCTACGTGCTCTCGTCGAGCAAACTGTGTCGCGCAGGACGAAAACGGCTTCCTTAGACTCGCGCATACATTATTTCTCTCCCCCACCCACCCTATCTGCCTGTTTCCTTTTGGCCTAACAGTCGATTTTGTCGTACGTGCCTTTTTTACTGGCCGACCCCCCTCTCCCCGCCCAGCCCCGGAGCGGCGACGGCGTGGTTAATCGCAGTGCCCGCTATGTAAAGGATCGCCGTGATCGAGCTTAGGCTGTTAGCCGGAGCGAGGAGCGGCGCGTGGAGGAGGAATTGATTTTTGTGCCGATTAAAAATAGTACACGGCGCCCGTTGTCTATCAGCGCCGGGGCATCGCTGGCTAAATGAGACAGAAAGACTGCGCTGTTCCCACGTGATGCCAATCTATTTTTGCATCTTAATTTGCATAGCTACTTGTTTTTCCCGAGAGAGCTAAATAGCCCCTCCATGGGATATAATAGCAAAATCGGCATTACTCAAAATAATATCCTGTCACTGCAAGGCCGCTGCCAGTGCGCGCGCAATGGCTCGGGCCGCTCGTTACGATGGTTAAACCGGCGCGCTGAAAACGAGCGAGCGAAGTGCTGCAGCTGAGAGATCCGGGGAGAAGGAGGAAGGCAGGAGTAGTGGAGGAAAAAAATAATAATCCTTCGGTCTCCCGCGAGCCATTCGCGTGCATTCCGAGAAATCGCCGAGGAGAGCGCGACGATATATGCGAGGAAGACGACGACGCGCAAAAGCATCCGCGCAATTTCAGTAGCGTCGAAGCTCGCGTGGCCCCGATAATCCCAACTTTACTCCGCTCCACGCGACTCTCTGTACGCGGTCGCACACGTCCAAGCCATGTGCGCCGGAGTTTATACGCGTGACGAGTCATGCGCATGTGCAGCGCGCAGCTAATAGAAAATCACTTCCTCGAAGAACGAGGCATTATTCCCATCGAAATCGTCCTTTATGTAAATTAAATCGATCGCGGCGGCGATAATAGCGCGCGGCCAAAGTCGACGATCCACCGAGGTAATCTCGCCGCCTCAAGCAGCTATTCGGCTACGGGTCGGAGGAGGGAGGGGGGGAGTAAGAGAGAAAGCCGGATAGTGAAGTTGCATGTGTGTATGTACATGTGCAATACATAGTGTGCTCCTCGGCGACGCTGCAGCAAAAGAAGAGAACAGCACCGTCGCGCGGGAAAATTGCCGCGCTCTCTTGCGTTTCCAATTTGCGACAGCCTCACGTATACACGTATACACGTACGCGTATATAATGGCGCTACCGGCCAAGCGATTATCCGTAAAGACTATTCCGCTACCGAAGCGCAGTTTTCACGAGACACGTTCATTGTTTTTGGCACCATTGTCCATGTACACGTTTAAAAGCCAGTTGTATTCTCGATAAAGTTTACGTCTGTCTTTGCAGTCCCTGTTTTCGCGCTTGAATGTTTAAGGAAATGGAATAAATATCCATGTCGGAAGATATTTTTCGGATATTATTCTTTAATAAATTTCCACTGTTGATCCCCCCTCCCCGCACGCTAAAAAAAGTGGCAGCGCATCGAAGCCTTAATTACTTGACTTTTTTATATAAATCACTTCAGCGCGAGCGAGGCTTTCAACATGCAGAGAACGGAACGACGGCTGCTTAGCATTGAATCGAGTAGCGTATAGCGGCAGCAGCAGCGGCGCGTCAACACGGGGGCGACGAGAAAATCGTCGCTCTCCGTTTCGATGAGTACGTTTTCCCAGGCTTGAAACGATAGATAATGCCGCTCTGCGAGACTACTGCTACTCAACACAAACATATGTACACACACGCGCGCGAGTTTCTTGGCATAACCAATGCTTCACAAGTGCAGCAGCAGCGGGGCTTGCGACACATTTTACGGCACGAAATTAACGACCGCGAAACGGCATTAAAACCCCTGGGTACAATCAATTAGTGGCCGTTCGCGGAAAATCATAAAGTCAGTTGCAGGAGCAGCAGCTCGCTTGAACTCAGCCGCTTAAGAGTAAAAGAGAGAGAGAGAGAGGGTTAAGCGACACGTAGGGTAGCGAACGCTGCCCGTAAAAGCGATAAGGACGAATATAATCGAGGGACAGTCTCAGCGATTCTTCGCGTCACCACCCGCAGAATCTCTCTCCTCTCTCTCTCTCTCTCTCTCTCTCTCTCTCTCTCTCTCTCTCTCTCTCTCTCTCTCTCTCTCTCTCTCTCTCTCTCTCTCTCTCTTTAATCTTCAAGACGATCGTCTGGGAGAGCGTGTCTGGGGGACGCGGCGGAGGAGAAGAGATATCGAGGAGGAACGAAGGCTGCGCACTGCGAGGTCGGAGGCTGTCATTAGAGCGCCGCGGGCGCGGAGCCGCGTGTACACAGACACACGGGCACATACGCTCGATGGTTATAATGAGAGACGCTCCCGCGAGGCCCGCGGCTCCTGAGCACTCGGCGGGCTATTAATATCGTTTTCTGGAATACGGCGTCGGGACGCGAATTCGATGCCGGGCAGCCCCGGCCTTAGGGCCCACGACATTACTCGATCTGCGCATGTACGCGGGAGGGATGCAGCACTGCCGTGTGGGAAACGCAGCCGGGACACGCGGCTTTTTGCATTCGAACGGCGCAAAGTGCCGCCAGAACGCCGCGGAAGTTTCTCACGACCGGACGATCATTTCCATAACGCCCGCACTTGGGAGCTACACACCTACTTCTCAATCTGCCTCTCTTCTCCTCGTCGCTTCTATAAATGCTTTCAACTGCCTCCTCACTGCATTTATGCCTCTCAAAATAATGGCCAATTTTTATCAACATTTCGTCTCGGATTTTGCGTTGCAGTTTTACTTATTTAGGAAATAAATTTTTATAAAAGTATAAAGGGAAATTGTGGATAATTGAGTTTTTAGTGGCACATGTTGATCGGCATACCGAAGAAAAATAGTGTTTCGACCTGGTAATTAAAAAGTTTTATAATCGTGTCAGACGTCGCGTGTTCAAAGGACTTTACTAGGAAAAAAAACAGCAAAATAAAATCATTACAAGGCGGGTCGAGCG
This sequence comes from Anagyrus pseudococci, assembly GCA_030522585.1. Taxonomy (NCBI): domain Eukaryota; kingdom Metazoa; phylum Arthropoda; class Insecta; order Hymenoptera; family Encyrtidae; genus Anagyrus; species Anagyrus pseudococci. The sequence goes on along the minus strand of JAPYYQ010000690.1, from coordinate 86,798 downwards.
GAAAGATGCGCAAGCCAGGCGAAATTTATTAATTTGAAAAACGAGAGAGCCAGCTTGAACGCTTATAAAGGACCGTCGCGTCTGCTCGCAACAGGTCCGGTAAATTTGCCAAAGACGAATAATAAAAGGCGCGTGGTTGTCGTCGGCTTTCTCGTATATGCATCGGCGCATCCTCGTAGCTTAGGGCGACGCGCTCGAAAGCGACCGGCACACCAGCAGCGGCAGTCGCGTTTCGGAATAATCGGCTTTTAATATCGCGAGGAGAGGAGGAGGAGTAAGGCTTGACGCAGTCGGGAGCATAGCATATGAGCGTGACGCCACGAGGGAGAAAGAGAGAGAGAGAGAGAGTTCGCTCCCTCACCCGTGGCGCGCGCGTCCTGTTTTATGCTAATGAGACATATCGCGCTGGAGACATTTATCCCACGATAAATCGGGGCCGCCATTAATTGCGATCGCGGGCACATCGGCCCGCCGCCACAGCCACCGCACACGTACACACTACACGTACGACGAGAAAGCACGTGTGTACACCGAGCCCTGGAGTCCTGCTGGTCACGACTTTGTCTCTCTCGTCCCCCACCTTCCACCCTCCCACCACCATTAACCCTCCTTCGTCATTATTGCATTGTCAATGAAAATGAGATGAGCATTTTTTCGCCCTGCATCTCTCCCTCGCTTCTACTTTCTTTGTCTTTCATTTGGTGTACTGATGATATTATAAAACGCGCCTGGGCTTTTTCAAGTTGGCAGGTTATCGGTTTTGAAAATTTCGAGCGAACACGCTTCTTGTGTTGCGCTGCTATGTACGGGTCGTTAGGGCGCTGCTTTCGATTGTCGGACTACAGGTTAATTAGGTGGCATACAGTTTGTGGTGTACGTGTGTTGTTGTTGCTATTTATATATCGCACGAAGAAAGTTTAATTAATTGGCTTGCCAACTTCTTGTTTCCTTTTTTTTTGTACTACTTTATATTTGTTTGAAAAAAAAAATGTAAATGAAAGTTTGTATTTGGAATATATCTATTTAACTTGACTTTGTACTGAACGGCATTGACTGCTGTTAACATGTATCATAAATAAAATGAGTGAGCTATTTATTTTCTTTCTTTAAATAAGTCTTTAATGAAACTTGTCATCTTATCTGTGGCGTGTACTCGTTTCCAAGGACAAGCTTTAGTGAACGAGGAAATATTCGTCGCTGTTACAATATGGAAATTACATCGTCATAAACCTATTTTATTTTCCGCAAAGTATCTCTATTAGCCCATTTTTTTCCGGCACAAATTTGCAATAATTTACATAGTCTATCTCGCAACTTAAAAAAAAATCAATTCTTATTTCACCGAGTAATTTCACCAAAAAACTACAAAGCGACATGAATAATTTGTCAAACCATTATAAAATTTCTTAAAGTTTAGTTGTAAAATTTCATAATACCGAGCTCTCGAAGGCTAAAACGATTACTAGCTACGTAACCTCGAGCCATTGTATTCAAAAGAATCATCCTCGAAAAAAAAAGGAAAAAAAACATTCACTTGTATATCCAAGCTGGAGAAGCAAAGAATTTCGTAGCTCGTCATTCCCGCATTCCAATCAAGCCAAAATAAAACGTCACTTTATTTGGACAGTCATTAGCGGCTCCCGAAGCACCATCAATCCTTTATTTAAAATCCAAAGCTCGAGCCTCGCTCTGACACACAAAAGCAGGCACATCCGGAAAATCTCCATATCAATAATCCAGCTGTGACCGTACGCGCCGAGCCCCGTTTTTCCATCATCATCATCACCATAATCATCCCGAAGCCTGCAGGATCCACACTGGCATACTCCAACTTGTCCCAAGTCTCAATAAAAATCAGCGTCGAGTATTACGTCGGCCGTGTGTATCCAGACTCGCAGACGGCTCCTGGGATCCTCGTCCGTTTATATATACTCATAACAACGTATATCTCCGATCAAATAGACGCGCGAGAGTCAGCGGAGAGAGAGGGAGAGGCTGAGGTCAGCATAACACGGCCAGTGCCTATACCTACTCCGGGCACCGAAAAGCAAACAGAATATTCATACGAGCTGCTGGCGCTGTCCGCTGCGGCAGCACGCTCCTCCTCCGCCTCCGCTGCTGTCTCGAAAGGGGGACAGAGAGCCGGCGCTGCCGGTTACTGTACGTGGTGTGCTATATACATATACGTGCCCGTCTTGCGGCTCTTACGCCCGCGCGCACGCGATCGCGTCACGTCACACACGCCCGGGCCTCCACGGAGCTTCTACGCGGCGACGGCGCCTGCTTTTCCAACGGCCCGCCTAGATGACGCGTCCTCGCCCCCCGAAGCCATTAGCATGACAAAGGGACGATATCCAGCGGCAACGTCTCCTCGGCGATCGCGCTAGTTTAGCATAGAGCGAGGGATGATGTAGACGCTCCAATAGCCGCGCGCCCGTCATCCATCTCCCCAGCGCTTTCGATTCAAACGCGCGGCCCGTGTGCGCGCTATGCTAATGTAGACGAGCACATCCGGACATCGACGCGATTTCAAACCTCGACCTCTCAGGCGCCGCTGCTGTCTCTACAATTCTAGCAGAATATCGAAAATTGCGCGTTCTCGTGTTGGGCGACGATCTTTCGATATCCTATCAGAGGGGCTCTGATAATGACTACCTGTGATGTTATCAAAATTTTATCACCACGTGATTAATTTCAAGAGTCATCGACTTTAAAGATTCGACTCTTGATTTTTTCTTATCGGTCGATTCACTCTCATTTCTAAACTTTTGAAAATTGCAGAAGCTAAAGTACGATCGAAAAATGAACGAAATATTGTAACGGGCCTACACACGTTGCATTGTAACAGCACAGAGGCAACTGTCACGGAACGTCATCCTTGTAAATTTTAGCGGTCGCATGAACGTGCACGTCAGACACCCAGCAGCGCTGTATAGTATCACAGTGTATCGCGGAAATAAAAGCGCAAGCGCACTCACACACGTACACGTAGGGGGCAAGCTCGCAAGCTCGTGTCCGTTACTTCCTCCTGCCGTCCGTCACGTAAGCTCTTCTTTTTTTGCTCTCTCTCTTCCAGTGTCGGCGGCACTCGTGTATGTGCGCGGAGACACGCGAGGCCGCGCTCCCGTATGTAAACGGGAGCGCTTGTCACTGAATTATTCAGTCGTGCGAGCCTCTGCTCTCTCTCTCTTCTCTTTCAGCTCAGCAAAATTTCGCGGTGCCGCGCTCGCGTCATGCTCCGAAATGTAAAAAGGGCCGGTTGTCCTCCTCCTCCTCCTCTTCTCGGTGTCGTTCCAAAAAAACGTCGAAAATTTGAGTGGCGTTTTTTGGCTGTAAGAATTGACTGAAAAGAGAGAGAGAGTGGGGAGCTGGTGGGAAAGAGAGAGAAGAGCAGGGTGTATAGAGGATGACGGAAAGGACGCGTGACGTCGGAAAGTGACAGTGTTACATGCCTGCCCCGCGGCGTCCCGAGCCTCGATTCGATTGTGTCCTCAATTATTTACATCTGCATTTACATGATAAAACGACGCCACGGCCACCGACAATGAAGAGTGACCTAGCAAGCTCTCATTGTGCCTTACAGCCACTCTACTGTCAGCCCCTTCCAACCAACACACGTTTCGCCTTTTCCCCCGGAATTAAATTTTTTTTTAAATTAGACTTCATCGTTAAACGACTTTAACACAAATAAAGATTCGAGTTGCTTCAGAAAAAAAATTGATAAAAATTCGAAATGTATAATGTAAAATGGCGAAATTACGGTTTTATTTGAGTAAACAGCTGGAAAAGGGCGGCCGCGACCGACAATCAACCCTAATTTCCGTCGCACGAGGTAAAGGGCTGACGACATGAAAAGAGCACTGCAAATATGGGGTAATTGAAAGGCGCGTGGAAAGAGAGTGCGAGAGAGAGAGAGAGAGAGAGAGAGAGAGAGAGAGAGAGAGAAAGATAAACGAGGAGCGAGCAAGAGGAGTGAAACACGTAGGACGGAAGACGCCGCAGGGGCAAAAGAGAGCGAGAGCTGTTGTCGGAGGAGGAGGGCAGGGGAGAAGCCGACAATGCCGCAAAGCTGCACGCTCGCGCGGCTCCGCACAATGGCACACAATGCCGCCGCGTCGTCGTCGTCGAAGCCCCCGCGTTAGGGTTCGCTCTCTCGCTCTCTGTGTCAACTGTCAACCGGACGCGCGAGGCGCCAGACCGCAAAGCCAGAGCTTTCAACGTCACGTCCCAGCGTTAACCGAGTGTAACCGAGCGTCGCGGCCGCTCTCTTTACGTTTTACCTCGGCGAATGAGGGTGGCTTACGAGCGCTCTTCCCCGAATCAAAGCGCGACATACGAGCCGAGAGCTTTGCGCTAATTTTAAACTCAAGCAGCCGGGCTAACAGCTTTGCTACCGAATGTTTCAGTCCTGCGACTCTTTTGCTGTGGACTGCAAGAAGCGGACTGAAGTGAAATTAATGCAATGAAAATGTCCCCCGGTTGGTTCAGATTTGTTGCCGCAAGAAAATATGTCTGTGAAATTTAAATTTGTAAACGACATTAAACAATTAATCAAAGTGCTCAAGTCTCAAGGCATATGAATGTATTTTGAATTTTCAAATTTTTTTCAAACTGTTCGCCTGAAGGAAATGACAATTCGAAATTTTAATGAACCATATGTATATCCGAGTAAGTTTCCACAGTCAATTTCGCTAGTTGAAATGACAAAAAGCAAACAGACATGAAATAAGATAATTGCGCAATGAGAAGGTGGAGCCCTTAGTCAAAGCGGCCACTATCCGCCAACAGCGGCTCTCACGAGAATATACACCGGCAATATTACTATCTGCTCATCTGCAGCGTCTGTCGCCCCGTAACAGAGGCGGCGGGCAGTGGCAGGCTGTTCCCTCATAGAAGGGCCTTCGCGCAGCGCGAAAATGAACGCACAGTGGTGGCGGCGGCAGGAGCAGCGTGTCGGGCTTTTGAAAGCGAGATTGAAAGTACGTAACGGCGGCGGCGGTGTGTGGGGCTCGGTGGCGGTGGCAGCGGCAGAAGCTTTGCGCGCTCTCGGACCGGCTACTAAACAGTCCATTATCGGCTTCGGGCCCGGACGTTTAGTGGTGTCGTTAAAATTCTGGAAAAGCCGTAAAACGTGAGCCGAGCCTCGCCGCCGCGGCTTTTCCTCCATAGCATGCGGAGTCCGCGCTCGAGAGCCGCGTATACGCCGGGCTACACGTCTGCTCCTGCGGCGCGTATGCTCTCGCGAGCGGCGCTGATCTTCCGGTTTATGGCAGCAAAAACTCGAGATGACAAGGACCGCCTTTTTCTTTGCTTTTCTCCCTCGGCCGCCCCAGAGGATAACCCCCGTTGAACGGCTGCTGCTACCACTGCGGTCTTTTTCGTTTCACTAGGACTCCTCGGCGTCATCGTCGTCGCCGTCGTCGGGCCGGAGGACTCTTTTACGGGGGATTTCTTTGCGCAAGAGACTATCTGTTGCTTCTCGTCTTTTCTTTTACTCTCGTCGAGTTTCTTTTACTCTCCGGCGTTTTCTCCTCTTTCGCTCCTCTCACGCCCATGAGAGCTGGAATTTTTCAAATACCCACGACTGAGAATTTCACTTTTTCCATCGCATATATATGCATTTACTATTTTAATTTGTAGAATTTTATTTAACGAGCTGGATCAAGCTGAGTCATATTCGCGATCTATTAATTATATTTGCGCAAGAATTTATTTTCGTATATTAAATTTGATTGGTCTTTTTTTCTGGCTGTTAAGTTTATAATTTTACGGTTTTCTATTAATTACGATGTAAAATTTTTATTCGTCGATTTGCACTTCGTATCGGTTATGGACTTTTAATATTGAGTTTGCGAAACGCATTAATTTTTATTGATTTTAAAAATGACTTATCTAAACAGCAGGAAAATAATGGATTGCGTGTGTAGTTGAATTAATTCTTTAGCTTACAACTTGGATTAAAAATTAGTCGCGATACTGTTGTTTACAAGCTTCGTACTTGTCGATTACAAATTTAGTAAAAGATGAGAAAAAAAACGAAAGTCTAAACATAATCTCAATAAGCCACAATTTGTTAGAGAATTGTCTATTTTCAATGGTCAAAGTATTAGACAAAATAAATGTAACTGATTAAAGATTCTAGCTTGTAAGATAAGACACTACAAATATACGATAGTAAAAATTATCAGTGATCAGTGACCGTGAATAGTGAGTCATGCATCAACATTAGTTTACCTCGACCTTATGTTACCATCAATAAAATTAACTGAACACTCATTAATTTTATCGTTTTTCTCGTTAAAATAAACTAATGCGAAGACATCCAAAGGTCAGAGAGGCGTAAAAAAATGTTATTTGCGAACATTGAAAAATATACACGGCGTGTCAACGTGAGCAAAATTTATCGCAACTCGTTGGGCGACAAAGTGTGCGATCTGCACATTTTTCAGAAAATGATCAATCTGCTTTTGAGCGATTATGACTCGAAATAACGCGACAACTTGTTATCGTTAGCGCTATAGTGAAACTGCAAAGGTCAGAGTGTTGATACATTCTTACTGCTCAAAAGCATCTTTCTAACTTGTTGCAGTAATGTGAAGATAACTAGAACTATAATAAACAGCTGCATTTATTCTCAGTTGTACCATCAATAAATGTAGTGAATCTTTTCTTATTTTTATCTGATAAACTTTTTGACCGAATATGTTATGCATTTGAAAATTTATTTACCCCTGAAAAAACATCGTAGCCACTGCTGTCATAATTTAATTATAACAAACCAACACACGGATACAAGACACAGAGAATAATTCAAGCCAGTGGTGAGAATGGCACAGAGAGCAAAGGTGTACTCGTTCGAACGTCCCAAAGCGTATAAATTCCCAAGTTATTTACAAAGTCGAGCAGTATTCGCTGGTCGAAAAGCGGAGCAAGAGCCGGCGCAATTACCTCGAGCGCCGAGTCTCTTCGCGGCTCGTCGTAAAACCCGCGGGTATCCAGCAGCCGGAGCGTTGAAGCCAAGCGGATGAGACGGCACCGAGGGTGAGAGAAGTATAGAGAGAGAAAGGGAAAGAGGGAGAGAGCGAGCTCGTTTTCCGCCTGCAGTACGTCCGCGTCTTGAGGGCCGACTCGTGGGACAGATTCGGGTCGCGCTTTACGATCGAGCCGTGCGCGTGTAACGGAGCGAGCACACCTGCACCATAGAAGCGGCGGCAGCAGCTAGAGTTCGCGTGCTGCGCTCGTCCACGGAGCAGCAGCTCTTTTATGAACTCACCACCTTCCGTGACACGGGGAATAACCCTTCCACGAAGTCCCTCGCGTCCTCCGGCTACTCTCCTCGTAAACCGATCTCCTTTTTTATGGTCTCTCGCGGCGTCACGACCGATTAGCGGCCGGGCTACGACCTGCTGTGCGCAACGCGACACTCCCCTCCCCGTACTTTCTTCCTCCCCACCCCCCTCGCTTTATTGGCCATGGCCTCTCTTTCTTCCTCTCTGCTTCTCTTGCAATGCAACTGTGATCGGCCATTAACGGGGCCAGTATGCGCGCTCTCGCAGGCAAAAGGAGCAGCTGGATTTTTAATCGACTATATACAACGGGAAGGGGCTAAAAAAGAGCCGCTCGCTCTCCTCGCGCGCGTGCATTCTTCTTCTTCTTCTCCCACTTCGGCTCATTTTTTTTCTACGTTTGAAGCGGTGGCGGCGGCGCCACGCTGGCAGGAAACTCTCCGGCGATCTAATTACCGACAAAACCGCGGTCCGGCGGCAATAATAAGAGTCAGTTTTTCAAGCTAATTGATCCAGGCGCGCAAGCCGAGCAATTTACATCGTGAAAGCGCGGCAGCGCCGCTGCTGCGGAGGCCGTTTAAGCTAGAGAGAAATACGTGTAGAGCCGAGACTGACGTCCCGGTGAAAAATCGCGGATCGTCAGGCGCGACGCGTGGCTTACTTCGCGGCCGGCCTGATTACCGAGCGCAGCGAGGAAAGGTCTTAATTACGGCCAACAGCAGCGCCGGCAACGCCAGCCTCGCACACAATGGACCTTTTCTCGGGCTACTTATGATTGCGAGCGATTGCGAGTCTGCTGCTGCTGGACTATGTTCACCGTGCGTTAACCATGTCCACGATGCCCCGTTATATAGGCTCATCAGAGCAGTGGAATGAGATCTCTCTCTCTCTTTTTCTCCATTTTGGCAATGGAGACGAATTCCAAGCGAGAGAGCTTATCTCTCCGACTAGGACGTTGGTCTACGGAGCAGTAAAACTAACAGCTTAGCAAGCGCCCAATGGCTTGTTTGTTTTAAATTAACACGTGTTTGGAAAGCGCGTGTGCACACGTATACATACACCCGACGAGCGACCGCGGAAACGTCGAATTTTCAATGCCTGAAGCGGCAGTCCGTTTGCTTGAGCAAATCTCTCTCTCTCTCTCTCTCTCTCCCTCTCTCCTTCTACGTAAATCATTGGTCTGCTTTATGACGATAATTACAAGAGAGACCTTGCTCGGATTAATCGTCGTCGGCGGAGGAAAAAGTGCTATGGGGGAAAAAAATCGCACTACTGCCCTCGTAAACGCTTGCGCGATTTCCCAAGAGGCTTAAGGGATTTTGGGGACTGGAGAGCTCAAGGACGTTCTCTACGACCGAGATGACGATAAATAATGCAATGCGAGCACTTTGGCAAGAGAGACGAAAACGACATCTTAAGTCTGCTTAAGAGGTTACTACTCCACTTTTGGACCTGTGCGCATAGTTTCCTGAGCAAACTGCTCCTTCGAGTTTTCTTTTAATTTGGATGTAAATACTGCGATAGTGCGTTATCTAAGTGCTCGTTGTTTTTGCTTCATCTTTTTTTTTGTTTGCATCGCTGCGAGAGGGTATAGGTTTAAACGTTTTACTACTTGTGCCGTAAATTATATTAGCGAGAGGGCAGGGGTAAAAGGAATTCGGGAATGTGATAATTAAAGAAATCGAGATCTGTATATGCTTGCGTAATACTTGATAATCCGAGAGAATGGGGAATAAAGGTTTGAGCCGGGTTTAGTGGGTTAGAGATCCGTCCTCGGTTGGATCTTAAGTTTAACGACCGATAAAACCGGGTGACAAGTGTCAAGAGCACGACGAGAGCATTATGGCTCTCGTATACCTGGATCCCCTTCGATTTTCGAGAAGATCCAAATCAGGGACAATAGGGGACCACTTTTTTTCGTCGATAATCGTGTAGCCGAGACTGCCGCCTCGTCAGCCGCAGAGCGTATATTAAAAGAAGGAGCGAGCGAAATTTGTCCGGGGGACTGGCTTATTAAAAATCTTCCCGAGAACTGTCCAATTTATTTATCGTGTGCTACTCATATATTTTATTGCTTCGGTTCTAATTACCGGATTTACAGCTTATTTTAAGACTGAACGCAAATATAAACGATATAGCTTTCCTCCCAACTGTCTAATGTTTACGTTGCACAACAGTTAATGCACGAACCTTCAATTATTTTGTTTACGTATTGTCTTATTCAAAACAAGATTACAAAGTATTTATAAGTACCAATGTTGTTCAAGTTAATTTTATGAGAAACAAAGTAGCCGTATTTAACGTTGCCGAATGAATCTTAATAAAATAGGATCATCGACAGCAGATTGGACAAGCGAAGAGCTCGGGTGTTCCGAGAAAAGAGGGACATATTCTATCAAACTTATCCGAATAAATGTAAAGGAGCCCGGCGGCTCCTCCGGGCCGGCCCCGAGAAAAATTGAATTTAAAACTAATCATCGAAACTCGCTTACTGTTGTCACTCAAAGCACGAGACAGTTCCTGAGCGGCGGGATGCGAGCGAAATACGAGAAAGAGACGAGCCGAGACGGAAATCACGCGTCTCTTTCTCTCGCGTCAAATACGGACCGCAGAGAAAGAGAGAGAGAGAGAGAGAGAGAGAGAGAGAGAGAGAGAGAGAGAGCAAGCGAATGTTGGCGGTGGCCGACGCCCGCCTTCCAGACCCGGCAGAAGCATAGTCCGACGCTAAAAATGAAATTACCCGATGCCCGCGCGCGCGAGCCTCGGTCCTCGAATTTGCCATTCACCCTCTCTCACGGTCGTCGTCGTCGTCGCTTTGCCGTATTACGCGGAATCCACTTTGGATCGGCCGCAAAAGGACATGTCTCTTCCCCCCGCACGCTCCCCCCGCCCCCACCAGCCCCCTGCGCCTCGCCTCACTCGCTCTCACGAGTTTGAGCCGCGGCTCGCGAAACGAGTTCACGTCAAATGTGCTTTGCGATTTAAATTTTGTCGCGCCGCAAATTGCCCGGGAAATCGCATTTGCCTCGTATTCCTCGTTCCACTCCCGCTCGATTCGACGCCTCTTTTATATCAAGGGACGCCTTTTGCGAGAGGCTTTGTGACTCCCAGCCGCTTGGGTTATTACCGCGCCGCTGCTATACTTTGTGCGATCAAGTGTAAATTTAGTATTTTTGGCATATCTATTTTTTTTCGGCATGGCTGGAGGTTTAAATAAATATTTAAACGGATTATTGATTTAAAGTATATCTGAACGGACTTGCTTGTAATTTGCATGTGTCCAAATTGTCGGACAGAGAGCGCGGCGTGCCGATATTAAAGGAGACGATATAAAGTTGTAAAATATAAATTACAAGGTTTAAAAACATTTTAAAAATATAATACGCCCAGACTGATGAACTGGCGTATGCAAACAGGTAAATTCGTCGCTTTTGAGTTACAATTTCGACTAATGACGTCTCATATTTCTCCTGCAATTTACGTTGCAAAGCTCATGTCGGAGAATTCTCGCCGAAATTGCTCGCATCTTAATCGATTTTCCCATCACTCTCCGGCCAATCTCCGGGCGAGTGGATTGGAATAGCCTAAAGCACCGGTGCAACGACGCTCAAGGTACAAAATGAAGAAAAAAGGGTGGGAGAAGGGCCAAGCCCTGAGAGTTTCGGGATATATGTATAATTAGCGGTATCGGTTACCATCTGTCGCGCCGAAATTCACGGCTTGCTTTACAAAGTTTCGTGACGCGCGAGTCCGCACCCTCTCCACCTCCCCGTCACTCTTTCCCTCTCTGCCGTGTACCTTAAATTTCGCGCGCAGGATGTCACGTTGAAATAACCGATAATTATGTTAAAAGTACCCGTCGCGATTTTTATCGTCCTGCGTTCGGGATGTAACGAGTTTCAGAAAGGCCTTTTCTCCCTTGGCTCCGTATTTTCGTCTAAATAAATTTGCTCAAGAGATGCTGGCTTCACTTGAAAGATGTGACAATGCCGACGAAACCAAGTCACGCGATATGTCCTGTCAATCCGCTTCTGTGGTATTGTTAATACTCTAAAAAGATTCACTTTGGTTTTTACCCGTATTTTCATTCATATAAAATTTATTTAAGAGTAATAAAATTTAAAAAAAAAGAATGATAATAAACCCACTGATAAAATCAGTAAATGACTTTTCAACGAAACACAGGCACATCTACACAGACACAAAACCGCAATTTAGAATATCACTTAGTAATGGCACGCACCATCAAATTAGACTTTACACCCGCGGCTATGCGCACCCTTGTCCTAAACCCCGAGAATCCTAAAATAAAATGTCCGGACTAGAGTAAAGGAAAGATAGAATGAGAGAGAAAGAGAGAAGTCGTGGTGGGCATATCCTGCAGGCGCGCCAGAAACTCGAAAATCGTCGGCAGTGTTGGGCGACGGGCTAGCATAGAAGGAGGTAGAGGAGGGAAGAGCGGTGCCGTCTAATTCGGCAAAAGTGGCGAGATGCCGCGGGGCTTGGCGAAAATGGGATTACGCGAGCAGCCGCGCACTTCAAACGACGCGCCCTGGCTTTATATCCCTAACCAGCAGCCCCCACCCTCTTCCCCGAGCGTGCGCCCTTTGCCCCTCAGGCTTGGAATTGACAATTGACAGAATTGATGCAGCCGCGGTGAGACTGCTGCTGCTGTTGCTGGCGTTGCGGCTGTGCTGCTGATATATATATATATATAGCGGCACGTGTTCACGTCGAGCGTCGCCTCGGGGTATACAGGCTAGTGCGCGATATAGGGCTGGTGCTCTCTCGCTCTGCCTCGTATTATGATACTTGCGACTCGTTTGCTCTCTGATATAGGAAGGAAACGATGATCGTTGAACGACGCCTGCTTCTTTTTGCCGCTTGGGCTCGCGTACTGCACGTGGCTTTCAGTAAAAATATTCGTAAGATTACTTTAAAAAATATCCAATTATTTAAAAATTATATTTCTAAATTAAAAAACAAAACAAAACTTTTATTGAGAAACCAATCAAGGCGATAGATTCTACAAAACTTTAAAAAATAAATATAAGAAAATTAGACGAATAAAAACATTTTAATAAAATGACGAAGCAATAAAGTTTTATCAGCATATAACGCGAGAGAGCATTAAATTGGATTTTTTAAATTCCCATAAAGCCCTGCTCGTCTAGGACACAATCACGAGCCGGACTTTCCGATACGCCGAGAATTCGAGTTACGCGCAGACTTTTATATAGCTACTAAATTCGACTGTGGTCCGAGGCAAGGCTCGCGCGTCGAGAGATAGAGGACGGATCGAGGCGCGGCAGACGGGCGACTATTAATCCAGCGACGGCCGGATTACCGAAATTATTTCGTGGCTACGGATTCAAATCGAAAGGGGCTCTCCGCGTATTACACTCATCGCTGGCCTTTTCGATAGCCGCCCCTGATACTATAGTCCTTCCCCTCGCGCCACTAGATATTCTCGTTAGGACGGACGCGGAAGGGAAGAATACACAGAGAGAGAATACTGCTGGAAAGAAAAAGAGACGAAATAGCGCTTATTGGGCACACCGTCTGTACGATACACTGCTGCTCGGGGGATTGAAATAGACGCTGAGGATTGCTTGAAAATAATGACCCATTTCTATAGCGACATTACTTTTTGTAATTTGCACGTTATGTTTGTTTTCTTATCCATCAACATATTTTTTAAATTCCTTCATATACAAGTACATTCTTTTTTTTTTAGACGACCATAACAAACATATTTCTTTTTCAGACCTATATAGTCGAGCATCGCCTAACGCACAAAAATAACATGTCTCGTAGAATCGTCTTTGTTATTTACAATGCGAAACACTAAAATTTCCAGCAAAATTATTGGACAGGCCCATGAATACTCGCGTCACGGCATTTCATCTTGCGTATTTGCCAAGGGCTTTAATTTTTGTCCGGCTGCTGCTCCCCTCCCTCCACACATAGACACACCCATACATAAAGTCCCAAGAGCTCATGCAAAGTTGAGCTACAGACTCGGGGCTCGTGCAATCCTTTGTCGCAGCGACGACTCGTTTCTCCTTCTCTCGCGTCGTCATCAACATCATCAGGGGAGGGGAGGAGAAGGGGTGGGTATAGAGCAGCCGGCCCTGGGGGGCGTGGTGGGCGCGCTCAGCCCCGTGGGCTCTTTTGTCCCTCCGTTCTCCGTCTTTCTTCGTCCGACCTCACCTATAACCCCTTTTGGGCTCGGTTTCTCTCCTGGCAGAGCCGGCTGGCGAAACTATGGCGCGCAATAAATCGCGTTCTCGTAGGCCCCAATGAAAAAGGAGGCATGGAGAGAGAGAGGAGCGAGTCGCGTGAGAACGCGAGGAGGGATGAGGAAAGAGGGCGCGCTTTTAACGCTGCTGCGGCTGCTGGTTACAGATCGTCGCGCAGACACTCTCTCGAGCACGCGTTTTCCCTCGGTGCGAACACGCGCGCGTACGAGGCTCGTCCAGCGTGAATTTTAGCCGCTACTGTTATTAGCCGTGGAAAAGGAGTGGAAAAGTGCGGCCGCGTACGCCCGTGCACTCTGTTATTGTCGGCGATAAGTGCGCGCGATTTTCTTCTTAAATGGTAATTTAATTGGGAAAGCCGGACACTATCATCCAACAGCCTCATCTCCCTCATCCTTATCCTTTGCGCACGCGCGAAACCGAATCAACGAACGAGCCTGTGTGTTTATGTGCAGGAGTGTTGTGCAAGCTAACAAGTTTTCGTTTTTGCTTTGTTTCTTTTGCAAAATCAAACGCACGAAAATTCATTACAGCTTGTTCATTTGTGGGAATATCTTCAATGTTTTACAAAACGTTTAACTCTCATTAAAAGCAAAGGCTAATTCGGATGTAACAACAGCATTGAAAAGTAAGTTTTTTTATCTAATTTTTTTAAAAATGCTTCTCATCCTCGTGGAAAGTCTAAAAGATTTCCCGTTTCGCACTTGTGTACGTATATCGCTGGCGAATTGATTTTCATAAATTATACACGGAAAAAGGCTGCGCTCGGGCAGCAAAAGCAGCATCGCAGCAGCGGCAGCAGGTCGTAGTGATTAACGTGAAAGCATTACATGCTTAACCCGGCGCGCAGAGAAGGAAGGAAAATCTTCAGCAGGCGCGAATATGATATTCGTAGGAGGGTTAGAGGAGGATAAAATTGCCGGACGGATTAGAGGGATCGCCGCTCAAATTAGTCGAGATTTTCATTTTCGCGCTGTCCGCTGCTGCGTATTTATACGCGTGTACATAACGGCCAAGGGAGGATAGGACGATGAAGCTCGCGCGCTCGACGAGGGACGATGATGATGAAGAAGGCGAGGAAGTCGGTACGGCCGAGGTAATTCGATAATTTACATAGCGGTGGCGCTCGCGGCTCTCTCGTGCTGGTGGTGTGCTGGCGTCGCGCTTCGCGGCCCACCTGATGGATACGCGCGCTCTCCTCTTGCGCGTATAATCTTTAAACGCATGTAATAATGATGATATGCGGGATTAATTAAATTCCGAGATAAGATCTGCAGGCCTGCGCGGACGCGCAGCTTTGTCGGATTACTATTTTGCACAATCGAATTACGTACTATATCTATGGCGCCCTCCCCCACCTCCCGCCCCTCCACCCCGCACAGCTCTTTTTCTCGTTAAAAAAGAAAGCGCCGCGAACGTCGGATATGATTATTGCTCTTGCTATTCTTAATTACGATTTTAAGAATGCATGAAAAACACACGGAAAAGCATTAGTCAAGAGCAAAACTGTTGCATTAATGCACACTATTCATACGGCCTATATTAATTTGCCAGTAAGATAAAGAATCTCATTCTTTATGTCACCCTCGAGATAATTAAAAATAAAATAGAACGATTCAAGCAAAACAAAATATCGATGAATAGAATGATCGAATGCGAAAAGGAATAAACTCGTATAACTCAATCAGAACAACGCGGCGGTAGCGACAGCAGTACCCTGGTAGAAATCACGCCATTTTACCCATTTTTGAAACGCTTTATCTTACATTTACTAGCCATTTATTGGGATTTTTAGCAAAATCCCAAGAACTAGCCAGAAAATGGGCGAAAAGGCGTTTAAAAAATGACATGATTTCTATACCAGGGTAGCTACAGTAGAAGTTAGAAAAGTACGTTTGGCGAATGTCCCTTGATCAAGCGAGCATTCACAGCAGTATGACAATCGCGTGAAGCCACAGTCCCCTTCAACGTCATTCGTACTCCCTCCCCCTCCT
The DNA here is from genome assembly GCA_030522585.1 of Anagyrus pseudococci. NCBI lineage: Eukaryota > Metazoa > Arthropoda > Insecta > Hymenoptera > Encyrtidae > Anagyrus > Anagyrus pseudococci. Next base: position 71,258 of record JAPYYQ010000690.1, on the reverse strand, counting down.
CAAAATCCCCAGATCGCCCCTGCCTGGCTCTTAATTGGCGAATCGCTCGAGGCCGTAATAACCTCGCGATGCGAAATTGCACTTTCCTGAAATCGGTGCGAGTATATACGCGAGCGGACGAGACGAGAGGACGTCGCGAAAGCGCAGGCGTGCGCGAGGAGGAGCGAGCGAGGAGCGTGTGTGAGAAAGCGCGACCGATCGACGCGCGCGATAAACTTTTACGAGGCGCGCGCACTCCTGTCTCGCGGGCGAAATTAATGGGACCGACACACGGCGGCCCATGCTGAAACTCACGCCCGAGACTGCGTACTGCACTCGCCACTGCCGCGGCGCTCGTCACGAAAGTCCGCTGAGAATCCGGCTGAATTAAAAGTGAATTGAAGAAACAATTTATACCCGAGCTAAGCTATACGCACCTACACGCACACATCACGCGCGTGCGCGCCCACCGAATGCGCTTTGCGCGTTGCGCTTTCATGGCTCTTTTTTATAAAGAGCAAGAGGAGAGAAAGGTTTGCAATCGCTTTATGAACCTGATCTATTATTTGTGACGTTGCGAGGCTTTTTATAAATTGTATTTTTAGAGGATGAAATTGCTTTTCAAGTAATTTTGATTATCGTGAATTGCGTTTTATTAAGTGAAATTAAAAAAGGGTGGATTTTTCTACAAATTTTGGTTATTGGTTAAGTAAACGATCGAAATAGTGTGACGTTTACGCGAAAATATTTCAGTTACGTTTCGCAATAACAAAAACTAAAAGAAAACGCTTTTCTGTTACAAGTTTGTAATTACAAAATTGTTAGTATGCCGCAGGTCGTTTTACCCATTTCCAGAAAACGAAACATAGTTGGTTTTTTTCTAAAGTTGAAAGAAAAAAAAAACAAAAAATTGATTAAATCGATCTTTTTAAACGATTCTATAACTTTCGACAAATGGAAAAGCAAAAGCAATACCGACGTAAAAAATAAAAATGTATCTGCAGGCTTTCGGTTAGCAATAGTTACGTGTGAAATTGCTTAATATACCACCATTTACTCCAAGATTGGAATAACAAAAAGAAGTATATATTCAATTGCTTGCAAAATAACACAGTAGATAAATATTGATCTTAAATCTGTGACCAATTTTGTAAGACAAATTTTCAACGACATCAAGTCCACTTGCCTTCCGTCTTTTGAACCTGTAGGAATTGACCATCAGGGGAGCCGCGGCGCACAAGCTCCCAAGCCTGCAAAAGTAGCCGCATCGTGATACTGAGAAAAACGGAGGGGAGAATATCCTGAGTAGGTTCTTGCGGCACGCAAAGGGTATCGCCGCGGCTAGCGAGAGCTTTACGAGCGCTCGTGTAATTATCTCCAATAAATATCTCCGCGAGTCGGCACGGCCTGTACGTCGAAAACACTGACGTTGGCGGTGGTGGCGGCGGCGGCGGCAGGTCAGAGGTAAGCGGCAGCAGCCCTTCCTACCGCCTCGTCTTATTTCTCTATCGACTGATAAATTTGTAGTGTCGGCGGCGACTAGCATAGCGTTATAGGAATCAAAGCACCGATGAAAAGTCGCCGAGTTGCGGTTGCTGCTGCTGCTCCGAGCTAATTTCGCGATTTGGATCTTTTTCGATTACATGGGCGTTTGAAGCTGAGCCTTGTAAAGGATGCCGGTGTGATGATACGCCAACCGTGGGGTGGGATTTAACCGAGCACTGGAATCCAATGTGAACTGCGTGAAACGTATTAAGATTAAGCGCGTGCACGCTTTCCTGATGTACACGTGTGCTGTGTACCGTACGAAAGTCGTGCGGTTATTGATGGAAAATAACGAGGAAGTAATTTTTTTAATAGCACTTGAAGATTTAATAATCTGGATATGAATGCAAGGAGGAATAAAGTAGATTGAAGAATTTCAAATTTCTTCCTAAAACCTTACTCGACTAAACTGTTACATAACGCATTTCACCAAATATACAAATTAACATTCAAATTAATTGGTCGTTTGCCTTACAATCCAATAATCCGACGATTTCTCATCTCACGATGTCATAGTATCAATCGCACCAACGTTTCGTAATAATCGCACACATTCCAACTATACTCACATTGCAGACGGCAGGAGAAACAGCGAAAGAAAGAGAGAGAAAAAGTCTTTATACAGACAAACTTGGGGCGCGTGCACGAGCGAGCAATCGTCCGTAGAGAAGGCAAGCGAGTCTGTGGCGCGCGCAGCCAATTATTCTTTATTACTCCCGGAACATTTCTCACTTATAAAACAATCAGGCTCTCGGCGTCGACGTTGAGCGATCGTTTGCAACCCCCTCCCCCTCCTTTCGCTCTCCTCCGGCCTACGGATTGCCCGCAGCAGGCGATTATTTTTTGCCCAGGACACGACGGAGACGCGTCGTTTAATGTCGCTCCTCGGCTCTTGGGTACTACTCCAGTGAGAAGGAGAGAGCCAGAGCTCATCGCATTAGAGGTAACGTCGCGCGAAACTTACACCCGTAACGGATTGGCTTGGAACGCGGGGAATGGTCAGTGCAGACATTAACACGGATCCGTTAAGTAGTTGCGACGACGCGCGAGATATACGCGTTTTTTGCAATGTACTCGCGGATTTGCTTGTTTTTTTATATGCTTTGATTTCTAGAGGCCTATTTTAAGAAGACTTGCTTTTTAGAAGAGAACTCCGTTGCGTAGACGTAACGTTACGTTGATGTGACTATAAATTAGGTGGTGATGGGTTTCGTTGATTTTGAAATTGTATGATGATAGCTATGGTTTTATTTTCTCCAACTACACTTGAATTTTACAATGTTATTTAAAAATGAGAAAATAATATGACCGAATACTAAATCTTTGAATATTATTTTGCAATTAGTAATGATAATTGCGATAATTACAAATTTCTCACATCAATTAAAACGCTTTACGTTGAATTATTTCTGAACAATAGTTTGAAAGGCCGTAATCTAATTAACAAGGGCAACAACAATTGCTTTGTATAAAAACAACATTTATCATACAGTAGTAACCGTACGGCTGGCCATGTAAATCTTTTCTATAAATGTAAGCCGTCCGCCATGCTCTTATTAGTGCCGCAATGGGATTGGTCGTTTTTGTAGCAAACATCAGCTTCAGCTATGAAGACGTGAGCCTAATTGTATTTCCACTTGGCGGCTTCCATTTTTTCCGCAAACCCCACTGCTCCCTACTTCATTTTACTCGGACCGTGAAGCTTACTTGTACTAGGCGTGTTTTTACACTTTTCATCAGCTTCAAATCGTATAAAATGAAAAAAAAAATCGTGGTGGAAAACCGTTAAAACTGATGGTCGTTTGTCATGCGATTTCAGCATTATTTTTCATAGCTCCAGCAGGAATACAGCGCTCCCATAAAATACATATTGAAGTTTACCATTTCAGTGGGAATAAATTTATAAAAATTTATTTATCATATTTATAAGTACGAATACCTACAATTATCCTGCTCTAATTAAATTAATCATAAATCTAAAAAAAAACCTTGAATAAGATCAAACCCAATTTTCTACTATTCCAATTTGCAAAACTACAAACCTGCAAATAGAGTCATTAATCTTACGAACAATTAAATGTATAAATATTCACAATTGTTTAACAAAGCACACAGTAGTTTTTGCATCAGCTGGAATAAAAAGATGCCGTCATAGTAGATACTCTATTACTATAAAAACGTAAAAAAGAGCAGTACAGTCCAGGGGCGAAAAGTTACAAGCAGCTTTTACTCGCAACAAACCTCGGCAAATAACAATCGCGTGTAACGTCCATCTCATTTCAATTTCATCGTCTTTCGAGTAGCTGGTTACCGATAAGACTCGCGCACTCGCAACTCTCTCGCAGTCGAGGGACGATTTTCCGCTGCAGCCGAGCATGCAGAGAGCCTCCTCTCGACGAGCGCAATAATTTTCCCTCCTTCCCGGACTCTCGTTCCGGCGGTTTTTTTTCCGCGATGCGCACGCGACCCTGTCGCGCTTCAGGTGCCTCCTCATCGCAATTTCTCGCGAGAGAGCCGCGATGATGATCGGCCCCTCTACTTACTCCCCCCGCCGTTCCTTTCTTCTCTCTCCCTCTCTCTCTTTCTCTTTGGCTCCTCGGGAAGATGTATATTGCACAGTTTGTTAAGCCGTATCGTTTCGGTTTGCGGGAGCCGAGTGCGGAATTCATGAGGTTAGAGGAAAACGTGTATTTATCGCGCGCTTGGCGCTCCAGCTTTTTTCTCCCCCTCCCAAACCCCTTTCTTCCCTGCTCTTAGAGCGTTAGCCTTGCTTTGTCGGCGATGCTTAAAGTGAAACTGCCCCAAGCGCACTGACCGCTCCAGTGTTGTAGCTCATTAAGTTTTACCACTTGGAAGAAGTTCGCCCCCTCAGCTTTGTCCCCCCCCCCGCCCACTCTCCTCCATACTTCAGCATCTCCACACGTGGAAAAACGTCGCGAAGACTTCGTGAATGTGTCCAACCAAGGATAATTGGATGCTTGTGAAATTCGCTGCTTTCACGCGTTCACCTTTGCATATTATACACTTTCCTGAAAATAAAATGCGAAGTTTGGTGCAGAGGCCGAGAGAGAGAGAGAGAGAGAGAAAGAGAGAGAGAGAGAGAGAGAGAGAGAGAAGAGGGAAGTACACGTGTTGTAGGAACTCTGGGTTATTAAGTTTCGTTGCTTCGAGATTAAGTAATTTACCATTTTAATTGGACGATATATGTATCTGATTATTATGTACGAAGCGTTGATTTAAGATTTTTCCTCGCCCCGGGCTTGCATGCTATAAGACTCTGTTTTCCAGCTTGTAAAAAGTCGATTAACGCGAATAATAATTTTCGCGTGATTATTGGTACAGAGATTAAACAACGCGACAGTCATCAATATCTAAGTACGTCGTAAACAAAAATGCAAAAAATCCAATATCACGCACATTGACCATACATATACCATAATACCGATCAACACATGGTATATAGCGAAGCGAAACCCGTCACATTCCAACACGATTCGATTACTTTTTTCACCGTCCATATCGAAAAAAGAAGAAAAAATGAAGGAGTTTTTTTTTTAAAAAAGACAAAGGCAAAAAGTAAAATAAGAATGCAAGTAACGCTCAGAGTCGTCGTAAAACAAAAAGCGAGGAAAGAACAGAGAGGAGTGGTCCTACGCTGGAAACCGAAAAAGCAGGCTACGGGCGCGTGAAGCGAGAAAAAAGTGGACAGCCGAACCACCTGCGGCACGTACGAGGACAAGGCTTGTACACATATATCTATACATTCGGACCTTAGATCGGCTGAGGATCTGGCTACGAGAGATGAAGGCGTGCGACGAGAAAATAATGGAGAACTGCAACGAGCCGAGAAGGTATAGAGAGAGGAGGGACCCATATTGGACTGTCGCCGCGGCAATTTCTCTGCTCTTGGTAGCGCGGTGACTTTTATTTCCGATAATGACACGGCCGAGTAGAGAGAGGGAGGAGGAGGACGACGACCACGGCCTGCGTACGTGATCAATTTTCACAGGGGGTGCTAGCTACGATTTTCAACATTTCGGCGCGTAATTATATATACAAGTGTGAGTGTGTGTGTGTGTGTGTGTGTGTATGGACTTCTCTCGACTGCGGGACAGAAAAACGACTCTGGACCATATACACGAAGGGGAAAGAGAGAGAGAGAGAGAGAGAGAGAGAGAGAGGAAGAGAGAAACGACTACAAGGGGACCATAAAATCGGAGTTGCCGCGAGAGGAGGCCGTGATATAAACTCGAGGCCTCGGTCGATGTCAATGGCCATTGGATTACGACTGCGCCGTTTAAATTTAAACTGCCGACTCGAGACCTCTGCTGCTGCCGCCACTGCCTTTTTTTCCTTCTCCTCTTCGACTCTTGGCCGCGGGCTTTTTATGCCGGACAACGAGAACACCTGTTATTTGAAAAGTATCGGCGCGCCGTGCTCTCTGTCACGAAAATTTTTGAAGTTGTAAAACTTCTTTTTTCTCCTCTCCCTCCTTCTCATTTTTAGTTTCACTTTTTTTTTGCCCTCGCGATCGTATAGAGCTGCAGTGCGCTCGTTGAGATTTAACTGTTACTTTCTTCTTTTTTTCTGATATGTTTTTATTAGTATTAAATGTTCGAGTGGTTATTGCGAATCAGATAATCTGCCAAAATGACGTTATAAAAATACATCCGCATACTTATTGTAGGCTTGCATTTTGGAAAATATCTTACGAGAGCTAATTAAAACGATTCCTCGGAGAAAAGGTAAAAAAGCGCATACACGCGAATTATTTAATACGTCTCCCGTCTACCCACATAACGTACGTACACAAGCTCGCATGCACTCGGCCGGCTGTATACATCTAAAATACGAAGCTCTCGGAGGTATATAATCTTAATTATGCGCGGGCAGTATACAATTTACGAAAGTGTCAGCTTAACACACCATAAAAGCACGACGGCGTTGGGCTCAGCGACAAAAATCCAGCGCGTACATATCCGCGCGCCGGAGAATATTGCGGACGAGAAGAGCCGCTGCGAGCCGGCGCACCACGGGGGTTGACTCGTCCGACCTTCGACCGCTCGGACGAAAAAATCCCAACTCGTCCGGCATCCTCTTTATCTCCGCTCCTCTTCGCTGCCCCCTTGCCGCTCTAGCCGCGCGGTCGTCGAGAGACGACGTGTCGGAGGAAAGAGCGAGGGCAGAGGCATATTGCCGAGGTAAAAAGGGAAAAAAGAAGGGGGGGGGGCAGTCGGTGCACGAGGGCACTCTCGCACGCGCGCCTCATAATGATTTACATCATAAACGGCCGTGTGCGTCGGATAGGGGGGGGGGGGGGGAAGCGCGTAGGCGCGGTCGCGGCCCGGCAGTAATCGCAGGGCCGATCAAAGGCCGCGGTCGGTCACCTGTCCCTCAGCTCTTACTCTGGCACTTTTACGAGAGGACGCGCGTATCATCCCCCAGTCCCGGCCGTTCCTATGATACCTCGACACGTCCGCAGGAGGTCCGCCTCCGGAGCTGCGCGTCTCCGTCGATTCCTTCCGACGTCGCTTGACCTCGGCGCGCGCCCGCGACTCCGTTAAAACGTCCTATAAATTTTATTGGCCGTTTTTATCACTCGCGCGTAGACGCACGCGCGCTCCGGCACATGTACCCCTCCCCCTGCAGCCCGCGATGGCGTCCCGATAATTTACAGCGCGCGAAGAATCCCCCCCTTCGCTCTCTATACTGCTCTCGCTCTTCTCTTCCCGCGGCCTCCTCACCTCTTCGCTGGCCCTGCTTGCTCTCACTCTTGGTGCGCTCGACCTTGCCAGCGATTTTCTTTCTCGAGAGGCGCGGATTCGACGCTCTGGCTTTTTTTTCTCTCTTTCGAGCGGTTATATGCACGTGCTCAGCTCGTTTTTGCGCCCCAGCGATGATTGCTGAAGATAATTGATAGTTGGGAATTTCATCGATCCTCGACCAGTAAGAGTCGCGATGATCTGACCACAGGTACGTATTTGGAACTTTGAGACAATACGTCCGAGTGTGAAGGTCAGGGAAAACGAGCTCTGCTTGGTCTTCATTTTGATTGGATGATGGCTGTTGTTATTGTTGTTGCTATCGAGTATGTCTGCTCACGTTGAAGGGGTTTATTGATTCTATGGTTTACTGTGAGAAAGTATGCGGACTGTTGCAGATTCTTAAGACTAATGTGTACAATAAATCCGAGTGTCGTGAATTATTTCGTCTTGATTGCATGATATTAGGTAGTTTATCGCAAAACAAGCCAATGATTAATTACAAACGTGGTAATACAACTATTAAACGTTTCAAGATGCAGCTGTTTGTACAAATGAATTCAGAAATATAAATCGTAAAAACGAAAAACACATAATTAATAAAAGATCCTTTAATTTTTACAAAGACAAACCTACCTATTAAATTTTTAAAAACAATTTTATGTTCACAGTCATACGTAACAGATTCGCGAGGATTATAAAAAGGCCGCTCGGTTTGACGAGCCTTGAATTTTACAGGAAAATAACGCGATAAATAATTGCGCAATAATCGCTGGGGTATATAGCGGGCGTCCAAGAAAAAAAATAATTATGACGCAGCTGAATTAATCTACAAGTATTATAAGCGACACGTCCAATTGCTTCATTTCCGGGCGCGCGCCTATTGCAAACGGCATACACGTACACAGACAAACCGACCGGATATACTCGATTATCCGCGAAGTGGAATATGCCAGTATATGCTAAGCGCAGCGCCGGCAGCCGTGAAAATAATAGACGCGCGCGCTCGCTTCTTTCTCGAACCGGGAAAAAGAAGTCCGAACTCGCTCTAATGTGGCAACGTAAGTAGCTTCGATACGCCGCCTCCTTTCTTTCTCGGTATAATACTCCGTACGGCTCTCCCTATGACAATCGGCACCGTTACCCCGACAGCCGTGAAAGTTTAAAATCCAGCCTACCGATGCTCGAGCGCTCGTTACGCACCTCGCGCCCAACTATCTTCCAGTCTCAAAAATTACATTTCGCCATGAGGTTTCCGAGAAGCTCGCTCGCTCGATCATCCAATATCCCCCAGACTTATTCCCACGAGAAAGGCCGAAATCGCGAATTGCAAGCTGTAAAAAAAGCAGAGCAAAAGGAGCAGACAAAGAAATCAGCAACAACAGCATAGCCCCCCTCCTTGCAGCTTGGCAAAAGAGCAAAAATAATGACAGCGGCCACTCGCAGGCCGCACGGCTCTACTTCAAATACAAAAACACACGGACGGCGAATACACGCGCAGAAAAGGTCTCGAAACAAGAGGGGCAAGAGGGGGAGGGGTAAGGAGAGCTCGAGGTAGGCTATAAAGTAGGAGGCGTAAGTACAGAGCGCGGACAACACGCGCCAGAGTGTGCGCGTGTGCGATATATACCAGAGACGACTGGCGTCGCGCGCGAGCGAACTCTCGATGAGCCGGCCAATTTTATGGGCCGTGCTTGCAAGTGCGAGATGCACGCGCCGAGGTTTCATGGGGGAAAGGACTAATGGTGATAGGAACTTGGCTGTGGCAACCAAAACGATGGGAAGCGCTAGTACATCCATTAATCGCGAGGGAATGGGAGCGAACTTCCGAGATGTATGTTGATACTCTGCTCCACCTCGAGGGTATATCATTTTTTGAGATTGACTGTCGTTGAAAATTTAGGCAATTTTCAAGAAAAGCTGATATGTTTGTGACTACGTTAAATTATGTGCCTGGGTAAAAAAACTTTTTCAAATAATGAAGGTGATGTCCAAGTTAAAAAATAAATAAGTGATAGAATTATAAAATAATAATTTTTGCAAAACTTTATAACCGCGAGCTGACGTGAAAAAAGCCTTAAAAATCACCACAATATCAATGTGACTATGGTCATAAAAAAGAAGAAAAGAGACGAGAAAGAGAGGGGGAAAAAACTAGAGAAGCAGGAAAGAAATAAAGCGACGGGGGGAATGTATATGTGTTCGCGGGTGTGCACGCGCAGCACAGCGCAAGGTGCAATGCTGGAACAAGTGCGCGCCGCGAGAAAATTACGCGGGCGCGCTCAGGTGTGTACACTCCTCCTACGGCGCGGAACGCGTCATCATATCTCTCCCTCTCCTTCTCTCTTGGGTATAGACCGAAGAGCAGAAGGAGGTGGAAGAGGAGGAGGAGGCGCGTTCACGTGCGAGGAGGAGAGAGACAACGTCCGCCCGGCCACAGTGGCTGACTACTCCGAGGCAGAGCGAGCTTCCCGCAATTTCCATACAATGAGCTCCCGCCATCCCCATTTCCATATGGCCGTCTCTAGTGCCACCGCACGCTCGAGCTACTCTCCTCTCCGCGGGACCACATCGCCCTCTTATAATGTCGCGAGAGCGTCGCGCAATTCCGACCTCGCGATATCATGCCGGCGGTATTACGGTTCGCTCATATGTAGATGTACACCTACCCACTTGGGACTTTACCTTCATTAAGATTATTATATTGTCTTTTATATCCGACATCGTTTCTCGAGATTGCTGCCGGATAGCATTTTTAGCCTTAATGTCGCCAGGGAAAAAATGCCTAAATATAAGGATTTGATTCTTTTTGGAAGCTTAGAATGGATTAGTGTTTGTCTCAGACTTACGCAAGACCATGCTTAGCATTTTTCTCATTGGGACAAAAGGTTGAACAATCGACACACACACTACACAAACGCACCTATGAGAAAATCTTGGCGGATATATTATCAAGATTTAAAAAAGCCTCGTAATATTTCAGATTTCGACACGAACAGTAGAGACTGCGTTCAACATAAGAAAGCGAAGAAATCAGACTATGTACAAAGATTTGGAATTTAATCCTAAATTCTATGTGATCATTCATTCCCAACGCTTATATCGAATAACGTCACATTCGTGGTCCAGCAACTATAGAAAAAATAAAAGAACACGACAAAATTCAAACACTACACTGTATTTGTCAACAATTACTGCGAGATGAAACAATCACCTCGTATCGGTCATTCCTACCAAAATCCATAAAATAAACCTACAGTAACTAAATAATACAGCATACCACCCGCCAATACGCTCGTCTTGGTCCGGTAAGCGCAGGTTGCTCACATAATCAATTCATCGGCCGGTTAAAAATGCGCGTCGCACATCGGTCACGCTCTCGCGGGCGTCGCCGCGCTCTCTAGTCCGAGAGACTTCCACGCGCACGAGACTCTACTGCCTCTCCTGATTGATAGCTCTGCCGCGCAGGAAATTAAGAACAGCTCGCGCATGCACAGCTCATTAAAACCGCGAGGCGCTGGATTTTCGCGCTGCGCTCTTGAAACGAGTCGGAACGCGCGTCGGTGCGTGCCCGACTTTTTCCCTATGCAATCACTCGGTCTTATCGACCCCGGAAAATCTACGCTTTTTCAGTTTCTCAGTTTTACAGTCGAGCATTTATTATTAAATGTTTATTGTCGTAGAAGCGCTTACTACACTAGTTTATATTTCGGCAGTGACAAAAACGAAGGTCTTAAGAAAGTGCGGGCAAGCAAAAAGCAAACACATGGTCGTATGCTCGATGAAGTAGCGAGGGAAAGAGTCCGAGAGTCGTAGTAAGTCAGCAGTCAAAATTTACGAGTCTCGGTACTTGATCTTGAATATTAGCAAGCATCTCGAGCCGTCAGCGTAAATTTTAAAAGGCTGAAGCGCAGTGAAAAGCAGCGCAGGATAAAAGGTTTCCCGGCGATCCCGCGGTATTTATGCCTTCTTAACTAAGTAATTTTCCAAAGTACACGATGGCTTTCTAGCGAGAGCAGTCGAAGTAGACGTAGAGAAGCGAGGATAAAGAAGATGAAGAAGGAGGTAGACTCGCGCGGAGCATAACAATTGTAATATCTTATCATCGGAGTCGCGCATAAACTAATAGTCCGTGGCCGCCGCTCTCTCTCTCTCTCCCTCTCACTCACTTGACTCTCTGAAAAGCGCGCAGCCGCGGCGAGGGAAGAAAAAAAGTCATCGACGAAAATATACTCGAGTCCATACGAGAAAATTACACATTCGCGGGGCTTATTACTCGCGGGAGGCGCGCGGCCCGGTGCAAAAAACTTACGACGCGCTCGCTCTGCAATCGTGCCCAAGTGCGAGGAGAGGGAGAGAGAGTTAGTGCGCTCTCGCGCAGGGGAAAACAGTTAATCGAATAATCTGATTTACGAGTCTCGTTTCGACTGCAGTCTCGGCTTGCTTGCCCAATGAGAATTCCGCAGTTTCTAGAAACGAGGGGGAAAAAAGTCGGAAGAGACGGATGTATGCGAATCGGGGGGAAAAAATGAGGCGGAAAGTCAAGTAACTGCCGATGAAAGTCGCGCGCCCGCAGCGTCGTCATCGGCAATTGCGAATGCGCGGAGCAAGCGAGTACTGTATGTACAATACGGCTCTCGCTCCATCTTCAATGCTCCGTTTGCGTGTACGAGTACGCTCGAGAGTACGTGTACGTGTGCGTGATGCCCGAGAACAACGACCTCGTCGTATGCTCGAGTACAAAACTCATTAAACGGCTGTCCGTTTTGTGTTTCGATACACATGCGCGCGCGTTAATGGCGCAGAAGTTATAGCCGGCTCGTATGATTATTCGGCGGCTGCATGCACTTTCGTGTACTGTTGTCGTTGTCATCATCGTCGCCGACGCCGTACTCGTGCATATTCATTCTACCACCTGTCATTGCGGTATATCCTTGCTCGCTGGCGCTTGTCAAATGCGAATGTACCTAACTTAATACGAAACTGCCGTTGTAGAGAGAAGCAAAAAAAAAAAAAATAACAAGAGAGAGCGAAAAGGATATTCATATATAGATCGGGTGTATTATTGAATTTGATTAACAAATTCCTGTCTACGATTTTTATACTATAGGGTCCCGGTGAAAATTAGAATTTTAAATTTGCCGTTAGTGACAATAATTTGGCGGCGATTATCGATAGGCTTAGGTTATTGAATAATCGAGCAACTAATGATTTTAGTCGCCGTGCACGTAAATCAACAGGGGCAATAAACGTCCATAATTCAAATACAGGAGAGAAAGAAAGCGAGAGATGAGGGTATAAGTAGCACTTTACACTTCAGAAAAGAATGTAGACGGTAAGTTGGAAGATTCTCCAAGAAATGAAAAAGCACCTCTTCGCGGCTTAGCGACGTACGGCTTTCTACCGTAGCCGACATAATAAACTACAAGCCGGCAGAGGACATAATGTAGCGGATCGAGTGAGAGGGACACGCGCCTCTCGATATACCTGTAAATTTGTCTCCCTCGGCGTGTCGGAGAATGGGAATATAGTCACAGAGGCTCGGAGACGCGGCAAGAAAAAAGTGGAAAAAAAGGTAGGTGGAAGGCCTGGAGATTTCAAGATTAAGAATAAGAGAGAGACATTCTCCCACGTTTGGAGAGATGTGTATCCAGCAATCATGAGCATAATCAGAATTATGCGCTTGGTCGTCGTTTTCGTTGTCGCCGTACGCGCTGTGCAGCCAGCGGCGAGGAGTATTCAGTCGGTGCGGACGCGTAGCTCCCCTCTTAATATCTTTTTACGCTTGCCGACGACAGCCTCCGGATCGAGAGGAGGCCCTCCTCTCTCGCGCACGCACCTTCTCCTTCTCCACCTCCCCGACAGCAATTTAGCCTCGCGGGTCGACGTCGCCGGCAATAAAATCCAGCGCGCGCTCGTCGCGGGCAGTAGCGGCGACGAGCACGGTGGTCGCGCGCTTAGCCTCAAGCTTCTCTCCCGCTTCGTCATACACACGCGACCGTTTGTATTCGATGAAAAAATTTTCCTTTTTCAACGCGCCGTTGAGTTATTTCTTTTTTGTTTTTCAGTTTTTTTCCGATCGAAATGTATCGTTCACAATTGGGGCGTGAGGAATGCAGCGACACCATGTGTCGGTGTAGCTTTTTCCGAAATCCAAGAGACAGCCGGCCGAGTGTATCGTCATTAGTCGATTAGTGGGCTTCGTGACTGGAGGGCCTCCGATCATCGGAGACGCGCCGATTACGCGATAAAGCCGGACGCAACTGCAGCGCAGAGATCCGCAGCTGGCACGTGGATCTAAACGTCGCATAATTACACGGATTTCTCGTCGTAAATGATTTATTTTCTGGCATTCTCTATGCATTCTCCTGGCGCTGCATATGCTCGCTATTACGAGCCGTCCACCCCATTACGCCCCGGGATCCGTCTATCTCATTTTCATTCCAGCTCCCCATCCTCCTCCTCTTCCCCCTGCTCGCCGTCCTCCTCGTCGTCGTCGTAGTCGTGGAATCTTCGTCTTTTTTCTCCCTAATTTTCTCTCTGGTTCCCTCCTCCGTCCCGGCGGCAGGCTCGGAGGCGACGCGTGTCACCTGCGCGGACACGGGATATTTTGCCGGCGCGTAAAGCACAGACAGCACCGGGACCGAATACTCGGAACTGATTCGCCCCCGGGGGTGAGATGGAGCAGTACGTATGGGAGATGAGGCGGGAGACGGGGGGGGGGATAGCGGGTGCCGCCCATAATACCGCGGCGCGTCTCCGAACGCTGTCTCCCAGGTCAGCCCCGGACGGCCTTCTCTCCTTTTATCTCTCGAGGGCATGTGCGGAGCGAGAGCTGTCCGAGCGCTTGGCCAGCCGGCCCGATGACTTCTTTTTCCTCCTCTTTTTCTATATTCTCCTTTGTCTCGCCTGAAAGAAAGAGAGAGAGAGAGAGCAAAATCTCCTCCTTCCTAGAGTGAAAAATTACAAGCGTCGTCCAGAGTTTGCGCTTAATTTGAACGGCTATCTTTTTCTTTCTCTCTTTGTCTCTCCTCCTCCTTCTCTGGCCTGACTACACGCGTATAAGAGCTCCATCTCGACCTCCGCTATCTCTCGATCTTCACCTATTCGCGGAGCTCCTCTCGCCGCTCTCTTCGCTCTCGCATTAGACGGAGTCCCGGCTGGGCGGAATCTTCGTGACATTAATATTTTCTTTGAAATCGTTCGGTGAAAAAGAGTACACGCGTCTCCTCCTACTGCTTTACCATAATCTCAGCCTTTTATTTTTTTTGTATTCAATTTGGCGACGTTGCGAAAGCCTACGGGCCTCCAGCTTTGCGGTTTTTATGAATTCCATTTTTAAGAATAAGGATCCACGACACTTTTAATAATCCGTAGACAAAAAAGGCAGAACCTGAATTATTAACTCATCGGGTTAATAAAAACTGTCATCTACCGATTCGGATTATGCTAAGTATAAATGAAACTCGGTGAATATTTATCGTTAAAGGAACTGTCTTTTATACGAATACTCGGAACCTTTTTTTCGGCCGCCGCCGCACACTAGACCGCATCGTGAAAAAAAGTATACTCACGCAAGTTTTTATACCGCGTGTTTTATTAATTTATATTATTGTGTCAATAAAAAATATTTTATCATTAGCTCATTTACATAAAGATTTGTTTAGAAAAAATTGTTGAGCACAAGCAAAATTCAAGTTTGTGTAAACTCGATAAAATTTATCTACAAGATCCACCAAGTGATTCACTGTTTGTAATAGGCGTTATTAATATTCTCTTGGCGATTAATTAGACGTCGAAAAACGTCTTACGGCGGGCCGCTAATTCATTAAGCAACTTTCACTAATTCATCAAAATAACCACTCCTCAAATAAGCTGCAAATGCATATCCATCAAGTCCGAGAGCGAAAGGAAGAGAGAGGGAAATAAAGATAGAGACTGTACTTCCTACGTAATTATTAAAATTACAAGCCTTGGCTGTGCTAGGTGTTGATGGTGCCGAGTGACATTTGTAAAAACGTCCCCTTTTTATAAAAATTTAATTAAGCCTAATACGCTTCTAAGTGCGGCTTGCGCGTCAATCGGCCTCCTTTAAAAACAGCCTTCCCGAAAGCTTTTAATAAAGATCTTCGAAAAGAACGGTAAGAGTAGAAGGGGAGAAACTAAAGGGCCAGGAGGACTTCCTTGGGGCGCTAATCGCCGAACGGTCGCGCCTGTCCAACGGGCAATTTGACGGTCTTTGAACTCGAACACGCGAGCAAGGCAGAAAAGCAACGCCAGGCCAGACGTCCTTACAACAAACCCGATCGTCACAGGTGTGCACTGAAAAGCGAAAGGAAAAACCAAGCGACAGAACATACTAATCACCAACCAATCATCGTTCGTCCACTCGAGGTCGAAGACACTAGGGTGTAAAACGAAAGAGGGAGAAAAAGAAAAAGATGAGCGCACAGATGTCGTCGAGTGCATCGCGGGCGCATCATATGGTGGAATCGGCGATATTCCCAAAAAATTGGTAGGGGAGGCTGCGGTTTGCAGGACAGGGTAATCGCGCGCGCCTCGGCGACGACGACGGATCGGCCGAACGAGCGCGCCCCCTCAGCACGTACGCTTCCGGTGCTTGGGCCCAAAAACAAAGGGATTAAGGCTGAAGCCCGATTCTATCTGTCCTCTATTCTCGTTGTTTACTCCACCTCCTCCTTTCTGGTGATTGATCTATCCGACAGTCGCAATAGACTGACAACAGTCTGGGACGCTTTTACGGAAACGCGTGGGATCGACAATGCGAGTGCTAGACTGACGTTCTAATAATATACTATGAGGGTCAGTCCTGTGACATGTTCCGTCATTGTCAAACTAAATTAGGTGTAGGAATTAAAAAAGTTTAGTTACGTAGAAAAAAATGACTTTAAAATGACAAAAGTCTAACAAATGCGAAATTGAAATGAAAAAAAAAACGACGATGCATTATAAATGCCGATGCTAAAGAAACGAAATCACACAAACGATTAATCAGCGTTATAGCTGTGATCTAATTCAATGAAGCGAACTGGGCCGAAATATGCATCCCTCGAATAACCTAATTTATTCTCTTGTCGGCGCTAAAAACCTCTCTGATTCAACCGTGAAATATCCTCTCTCCAGCTACTTCCCCCCCCCCACCACCCTTATCGCTTATTCTCTCTTCCTCCAACCAAACGTTCTTTTTGCGCATCTTCGCGCTTAATAATACAACGAGCACTTCCATCCGTGAAAACCTCTCTTCTCTATCTCTCTCTTGCATGCAAATTGGGAAAAAACGAAGGCCGTGCTTAAACTCACAGCAACGCGCGCACCGAATAAGAGCAATTAATTAAAGCCGAAAGCCCGTAGAGCACAAGGCACGTGCACGACAGAAAAGTGGGGGAGCAGCCATCGGGAGAGGGAGAAAAAAATTTCAATGGAGTGGATAATAACGGTAATACAGGATGTCGAGGACGCCGGTTTAAGCTCCTCTCGATGGATAATAAAAATAATCTGGGCGTGCATTGGGCCCGGTCGTGGATTGATACCTCGAGGGCAGTTCCAGCACCGTCGCTTGTGGAAATAAATGACGATCAGGACACGCATCCGCCCAATCCGCTTCCGATTCCCGTCTGGTCTAGTGCTGATTTTCTTTCCACGGATATACGCCGATTCTCTCTTTCATCTTTTCAAATATCATGGCCTGTTTATTGTCGTGGATATACATCTCCAACGATTCTTCCAAATAAGATTTCACGCGTCGTCATTTCGAGAGCAAGTCGCAATGCGAACGAGGATCCCGTTTTGATAAGGGATAATAGGGTCTTTGTGAATGAGAGTATAATATACTTGCGGCGAAAAATGAGCGTCAGATTGCGCCCTCGAGCCTCTCTCGCTACGAAAACACACTTACACACGCGTATGCGAGAGATGTGGACGTTCGCGGTGGATAAGCAACGATGTAACGGCCACCGATCGTTGGATCTCGACACGTCCGGGATTCGAAAATTACCGGACGACCGTGAAATGCGCGGGGGGCTACGGAGAAAAAGTCGTTTATGGTGAGTGACAAAAGCCATTACAGCGCGTATATGTGGACGAGAAAAAGAGCCGGGAGGATAGAGGACCTGTTTTTCAGCCGGACGCGATCATCGTCATACCTTGCTTTGTCGTGCACGCCTCCCCCCCTTCATTTATAATCGGAAATTACACGTTTTTATTTGTCAATAATTTGTATTTTTAATTTACATTAGAAACGACTATTATAATAGTATAAAATCTTTAGCAATACAAAATTGTGCTTGTTCAAAAGAAAATATTAACGATTACTTTAAAGGTAAATACGTGTAATTTAACGAATAAATTAAACCGTAATCAAATCTTTTAATAGTTGTCAATAACCACAATTCGTCTCGCTTAAAGTCACTCAAGTTATTTGATAAAAAAACAAGTCGCGCACGAGTAAATGAAAAAAGCACATGATAAAAAGTCTTATAAAATTTATATAACGGACTTGGCAGCGGAGAACCCAAGCCGTTGCTTAAAAAACAAGTCCAAAACAATGACCCCGAAAAAAAGTCATCGTTAACGTCGATTGGTTCCGCCGGCGTGGCCAGAACAAGATCGTGCGACGGAGATAGTACACTGTGGCCTCCCTTCCCTGTCGAAAGCGAGAAGGCTCGTAAGAGTACACATGTACGCGTTGATACGTTGTCGAGGAGGCTGCTTGCTCTCTCATTGCGCGCGCCGCAGCTGAAACACATAAAGGGCCCTCCGGCATAGGCAGAGGACTCGCTGCTCATGAAGCTCGGGTCTCGGGCATTTTTTGCTGGCGCTCGGGGCTCCATAATGAAATCGTCGCAGTGGCCGGGCGACGTTTGCCATTGGCCGGGAGCGGCTCTTGCCATAGTACAATAAAACTCGTCCTTCCGTGGTCGGAGGGTGGGGGGAATATGTCCACCGCGTCTCCGTTCGGGCCCCGCTCTCCTCTTGTCCGCTGTCCCCTTCCCCTTGTGTAAATAGGCCACGCAAGAGGGGGGAATAAGGGACGAAAGGAGACACACGCCCTTTGCATTGTGTGCTGCTCCCTTTTTCTCCGTGCTAGCCTGTGTGCGTGTGTATGCACGCGAAAAAAGAAGGATAGGGCCGCCTCGATGGGGTGGGCTATATTGCCCTTCCGCAGGCGAGCAGCCAGGCAATAGCAGCGGCGGCGGCAGCGAGACAAAGGGTTGTTGCTCGGGCGAGCCTCGAGAGTCGCTTTAAAAAAACGTGCATTTTTATGGGAACGAGAGAGCGAGAGAGAGAGAGAGAGAGAGAGAAAGGCAGAGAAACAGCAAAGCAACCGTCATAGACGAGGAGCTGTCGTTTGAAAGCGGCGGTAATGCGCTTGTGAGCGCGTCTGCCCCCGTACGCTCTCTCGCGGGCGTTTTCGTTTTTTCCCTGCTGCAGCCCGTCGTAACGCCTACGTGCGCCTTGCTGCATTTCTCTTTTCTTGCGCCTGTCTTTCACTTCGGACGCCTCGACCACTGTGCGTGCCTCGACTCACTTCTTTATTTTTTTTATTCCGGCGATACGGATTGTTACGACTCGATATATGCTATTTCTCGCGTTTCTGTTTGGTGCAGTTGTGTCTTTATTAGTTCGGTATAGAAAGTTACTAAAGCTGGCTGCTGATTTATGATAAACTAATGAAAACGACCGTGGTTTAAGATACTAACAATCGAGATGAAAAATAGTAATAGACAAATTATTTTAAAAAATTGTTAACAAATTATAAAAATAATGGTTGACTTAACAGTGTTGATTACTATTTAAATCGCGTCCAAAAAAGAGAAGTGGCTAATAAACTTCACGTACGTACAATCGTCGAGCGCCATTTTTCGTTCTCTAGATACTTTACTGCCATTCATCCCCTCCAGAGTTGCCCTACATCGTTTATCAACAACAATACAAGAGCTAACGTGAGCAAAAAGTACAGCCGCTCACACTTTACTCTTCCTTTCGCATCGCACATTGTATGACCGAACAAAAATCGAACTTAACATGGCGCGAGTGCCCCTTACTCGCCCTACCCATGTCACACATGGCTTGCTTACTCTCTGCCTCAGTCCGAGAAAGAAAGCAAGGCACGCAGTTCAATATGAACGACGAACGATACGAAGGAGAGGGAAAAAAGAGAGCAAGCTATATAGAGATAAAGGGAACGAGAGAGACTCCATTAGCCGGTAGCGCACGTTGGACGCGACGTGACGTTGACGTGAAAGGGCCGCGGGATTTAACTCGGACGAATGCTAATCGGGGAGCCAGCTTCGACTCGCTCGCGGACCTAGTGTGCGTCCTCTGTAATTTTAGATTTCCGATTGTCTTTCCTGACTCCCGGGGGAACTCGGAGAGTACGTGGCTCTGCCCCTTCTCCCTCACCGCCTCTCGATGCAAGAAGAAAAGCCAAAGTGTTTCGAGCCGTTTGTTCGGTCCGCCTCGAGGACGCGGCGTTTGTGTTTGCCCGAATGCCCGGACCACTCCTCGGATAATGGACATTAAGTGATTTCGATTTCGATGTACGTCGCTGACTCGAGACTTTATACAAACTCCACAACGAAAGTAGTCGGCCGTTTGTGCCTTGGACTGTATTGGCCGCGTCTGCACTCTACTAGTGTACTTTGGAAAGAAATTTTCAATACCCGCTATTTATTTATTTAGAAACTGCATTAATTTTTACGTCTCTTACTAATTTTATTTTATTTTTAATAAAGAAACTATTAAAGCAAGTATTTAAACTTGAAGATAAAAAAGTAGACGTAAGAACTGTTATAATAGGATGGCTGTGAGTAACAAGAGGCAGACTTCCTTAACCTCGCGTCGAGCAAGTCAAAACTTTTCAGAGAAGATGCCTGCTTAAGGTAACGTACAACATTTATAACCTAGAGCAGAGGCCATAACGCGTGTCGTAGCCCCTGGACGGAAAAACGAGCGCGGCTGAGAATTTCCCGCAGCTAGCGTGCGTGCAAATCGAACTGCGTCCTTTCAATAATTTAGCAGGCATCCACTTCCTCGTTCGCCGACACTGCATGCATAGCTGCAGGACGTGATGGTGAATGATATACGGCTAGGGTATAGGAGAGAAGGGGCCACGATGTCTAGGAGGACGCGACGCCACTTTTTACGCGTCGCCGGCTGATGAATTTATAAAGCCACTGCTGCTGCCGCGCCTGAACGTTAGAACGAGCGCGCGTCGGACTAAGTGACGGGGACGAACGAGCCGAGTGGAATAGACGGGAAATTGCGAGGGAGGGAGCGGGTAAATATTGTTATTTGTGGCTGCCCCGCTTGTGAAACTGCCCTCGGACTATTTTTGCCCCTCCCTCTCTTACAGCCATTTCGTCCTCCCCGTCCTTCTATTTTCCTTACTCGTCTTATTTTCGCCTCTTCGTCTTTGTAATTCAGACATTGTTAGATTTATTCGTGTAAGCGGCCGGAAAGTTGCCGTTTTCTGGCCGCAGGCATGAAAAATTGTATTATAATCAATGCAATGAAATATAAACGATAATGGCTTAAAAATATTTTATAAAATTATAAAACATCGAAAATAGCCAATAAAAGATTTGTTAGGGTTTATATAATTTAACGCAAAAACATTACTTATAAATAAATTAATTAAATTATTGAAGATCAGTGTTGAGTTACATTAATTTACAAAATATTCTATATTATTATTATAGCTTTGTACTTTCGGGTGCCAAAAAACAATAATAATAATAGTATTGAAGATTGTACGTGTTGATCATTATTTTTAACATAAAATACATAATTATTAAATACTGTATTTATGCCAATACATTATCGAGAGAAAAAAAAATTGAAAATCGTCCACATAATAAAATTAGTCGAATTAATCCTAAACAAACAGATAAACAAAAGTAAAGAAACGAAGGGTACACGCGCCGTGGATTGAGTGCAGGGCCACAAGAGGGTGAGAGAGCAATATAATATAGAAATGGCGAAAGTGCGCGTGGCACGCGACAGGCCCGGCCAGCCGGCCCCATATGCGTTGGAGATTCGGCTGCAAGGGGACACCGAGTCACATAGATACACACACACGTACGTGCACGAGCAGATGCACACGCCCCGCGCACGCCCGGCGGGGCGGTCATACTGCCCCCGCACATGTGCGCGTCCGGATGGGAAAGGTACTTACAACCAACCCCGCCAACGCGAGCTACGAGTGATTAGCGATATTTTATTTCGCATGGGAAAGCAGACAGATGAGAACTAGTTGAGTAGGAGCTCAGAGCTATCTTTCATTAGGGCTCACTCCCTCCAGCCCCTCGACACACGGCTACAAACGCACGATAGC
Organism: Anagyrus pseudococci; assembly: GCA_030522585.1. Lineage (NCBI taxonomy): Eukaryota > Metazoa > Arthropoda > Insecta > Hymenoptera > Encyrtidae > Anagyrus > Anagyrus pseudococci. Next base: position 49,616 of record JAPYYQ010000690.1, on the reverse strand, counting down.
GCACACATGTACGGCGGCTCTTGGCCTAGCCCCAATACCCAGGCTTCTTCGGCCCATTAGATTTCTCCCTCTGCCCAGGTCGATCTAGGAGCGTCCTTTTATCAACGCAGCGCTTCCTCCTTTCATCGGCTGTCGATCGTCGCGCGTGTGCGTGCGTGCTTGAGCAGGACTTGGAGGAGCTGTCCATGGCCCGTTGGGCTTTCGCGCACAATGGCGCTCCAATACATTCAATCTCGCGTGACCGGCAGCCCAGGGCATCCATGCGGCTCTCATCCCGCGCCGACGCGACGTTGCGCAAAAGCAAATTGTTATGTGTGCCCAAATTTTTTTTTCGCGGTTTCGGTTCCCTTCTTACACGTTCGCTCGGCGTGCTCGCTTTCTCTTTCTTCTTTTTTAAAATGCTGCGTTATAGCTGCATCGGTTATTCGATAGATTTTACTTTATTAATTATTCACGTGGGACACGCGATGGACTTTACAATATTATTCATTAATGCGCAAGTGACCCTCTAAAATAATAAGTATTGAAAAAAAAAATTTGTAAATTTGAGCAGTATGAATTTAAAACATATTAAATTGTACAATTTTGTTATTTTATATAGGGATTACAATTTAAATTTTTTAATAGAAAAAGTTTCCATAATCAATAAAAAAATAATATTAATTTCAAACGTTGTACTATTAAATCACCACTGATATACTACTTACCTTTAAATATCAATTACGTAAAATTAAAGTCTAGAGTGTTCAGATAGTTTTTAAAAAAATAAGCATTAATTTTCTCACTGATTATTTACAAAAACCGAAAAGTATATACGCTTTAATTTAATTTTATTAAATATTTAAATAAATGAAAACAAACGAATTTGAATATAGGTATCTGTTACAGCCGGTCAAAAAGATTTTACATAAAGGAACAAGAAGAAACGGCCTTTTGTTACGTTGGCACAGAGCGCCACCACTGCATACAAAATACCCTTAGCTAATTTTATCAAAGTAGAATTCTTTATTTTCCTAAAGAAATCATGAAAAATTCGGAAATATCGCGTCCACATTTTGAATAATAAAACTGCCACATTGAATTTTCAATAAAAATATCAAAATGGCCACGTTACTTACTTGAACGAAGCGAAGCTCGCATTTAGCTCTCAGTAGCAAGAGGGGGTGGTTAACTGGTCGGGGGAGGCCTCGAACGTTGGAGCTCTGTTCGACTCTTCCCCGTATATAGCTCGGTCCGGGGATCGGCTTTCCGCCATTTTCCATCTCCCCGTGGACGACTCGAAGAGCATCGGATCATCCCCATCGGGGGGGCTGGGCCGCTCTTCTCAAGAGCACACGTGTCCCCGAGCTTATTATTACGCGAGAGAAAACACGGCCATCACTGTCATCGCCCCGAACGTGAGCGCACTAACACACACGCGGCCGGGCGCGTTTACAAGAGCGAGCGGTACACGCATGGCGGACCAGGCGCAGCTGCGAGCTCCCGCCTCCCTTTTCGCTCAACAATAGCCAGCTCAACGCGCACTCCCCCGGCGCGGCGACGGAGGAGGGAGGTGCGCGGAGACGGATGGCTGGATTAAACGGATGACGCGGGCGACGGGAGCGAGCACACCTGGCATGCGTGTAGACTGCGATGATCACGACCAAGGGGCATCCGCGTTGTACATGGCGGCCGGCAGCGGAGGCCTGCGTCGAATTAACTATCTCATACTACACGCACGGACCCGCGGGAGAAAAGAACGAAAAGAACTGTCGCACTGTGCACTGCTCTAATAGCGCAGCGGTCAATCTGAGCGGGCGTCTTGGTGGCGAGATGACACAACGGCAGCACTGATGCAGCCGCGGTTGGCGCGCGAAGCCGCGAACGCGACACTGCGATATAGGTGGCGGGCTAGGAGCCACCTACTTCCGGTACTTTGCTCCCGCTAAAACTGCGTTCTTCCTTTCCCGCTTCGGCGACCGTTGTGGGGGAGGTTCGATGCGTTCTATTCCAGATCTTACAAACGTTAACAGTTAGAGGCAATATTCATACGCGTGAATTAAATTGTAGCCAAATTTCTTTTTTTTTTTTTTAATTATAAAAAGTAAAGTATAGAAGAGAGGCGTATGAAAGTATTGATTTGAACAAGTCGTTCTGTCGTTAGTCATTTTCACGTAAAATCGAATACACAAAGTGTTGGGTAGTTATCGTGAGTGAGATCGAAAATTTGCCCGACAAATCGCTCGTCCGTTCGTTATTAGTTGCGTGTAATAGGATACGTGTGTCGTTCCGCGTTGTCTCCCTCGCCGTGTTCCACGTAACCACAGTAAATAATAGCTTTTCCTCGAAATGGCGGTTGCGCCCTAGCATCTCGACGATGCAGTACCTTATTTCAGCGATTTCAGTATATTAATTTTTTCTGCTTAATATTATTTCTTAGGCGGAAATTGATTATTTTTATTGAATTCAGATAAATTATAGTCATCGATTATAAAATTATGCAGAAACGCGACTAAATGATTGAAAATTTTATGACTTTTTTCGTTGTATATCATAGATTTTTTATACTATAATTTTTGTTATTATTGTTAAAAAAATGCACAATTGCTGTAAGACAGGTTCAATTCACGCAGAGAGATAATTTCAAGAAACCTATTGACTTCATATCTATTGCATAACTAATTGTTTTTCTCCGAGAATCAAATAGAGAGCCAATTAAGTTTATAATATCAAAAAGTCAATAGTCTCGCCGTAATATTCGCGCACAACAAAGCATCTATAGAACTGACCGGCATATACCACAACAATTCTAATTTTCTTTTTTTTTCCATAATGAATCAGACTGGCGTTATTCACGATTATACTGCGAAATGATGCGAACTACTCCACAATTACCCCGCACCCTCTTACCGACTGGGACTGCTGCTAAAAATCACACGACTTACTTTCACGCATATATTTAGCCAGTGACAACCCTACGACTTACATCGACATAACCAAGCTGCTTGCAACCCCGTCTGCGTCCGCAAACCGGACCTGCCTTACGAAAAACAGGCGCACAGACGCAGCCGGTGAATCGGCGAGGCTCTCTCGTGCGTTCGGCTTATCTGCTGAGCGCTCAGTTCCGCGTACATATCGGGGAAACGTGACTCTACCACGCGAGGTCGGCGCCGCCAACTTGAACGAAACTTTACGCTGGTGGCGCTCAGTGTCGAAGACGCGCGCCCCACGTACGCAGCCCGAGGATCGCGAGGAAAAGGGTTGGAGGCTCACGTGTACGCCGCCGCACGCGTGCCCCTTTTTAACCCCCATACCATGCCCCCCCCCGTTTTGTCGGGGGCCAAGATTTACCCGTGGCACGGAATCATTATCATCATCGCGTGGAACGAGAGTTTGTTTTAAAACTCGTTCGTCCGCCCTCCCCTGCCGGCTGGCGTATAGCGAGGTAAGCGCGCGAATCCGAAAAAGAGCTCGCTTAAAAGTCAGCTCGTCATTTAACGATGGGTTGGCCCGCGGGGCAAGGCGGAAAGACGGCTGGGGGTAGGCTGGTGTAAAGAGGAGTCGGCCGCAGTACGGGTTCGTCGTTATCATGAAGCAAAAAACAAAGCCGCGCAGTTTGCGCTCGCGCGCGCGAGCCCCGAATTTCATGATGTTTGATGCGTTTTGTTCAGCAGCTGCGATTGTTATTTTAGTTGCGCCGCCCACCGCTACGCCTAAGTGGGCTACAAAGTTATTTTTGAAATGCGCTACGCTCATGTTCCGCCTCATATGTACTGTTCGTTCCTTTCGTCAATTACGCTCCTAATTTCGTTTGTTTATTTACTTTACATTTTTAAATCATTCCAATTTTACATAATGTATTGAAATTCTTTATTCGTATTAAAAGTTTTTCTTTAATTTATTTTGTATGTTTTTTTACAGGTGAGTTGCTGTCATTCTACTCATTAACACCGTCAAGAACGAAATTTAAAATCCTGATTGTACCTTTTCTTGTCACGTACGTTAATCATTTTCAATCAACATTAATTTTTTTTTAATTTTTTCAATGTTATATAAAATAAAATATTACCCAACATCACAAAAAAATATTCTCGCTTTTTTCATTGACGTTACGGTGCGCTGCATCATAAAAAACACGTATAAAAAAGCATCCAAGAGCTCGGGTAAAAGGGGATAAAAAAAACGTAGAAAATCAAACAACAACAGAAATATGAAATATCCTTCGACGATCCGGTAGCGGTGCTGAACAAAAGCGAGCGGCAGTAGGACGGCGGCGCTCGCATTAGCAGCCAGCCACGACTAAGAAAGAGAGAAAGCGAGCTCGGCTCTCGAGGAGATGCTGCTGCTTGAGAGAACGGGGCCGCTGGCATTGTTGGGTGGGCCTAGAGCACGGGACGTTTTATAGTCTTATTGTCGCATCTCTTGGGCACACAAGGATCCCTCTCCAGGCTCTTTTTCTCCTTCCGTCCCCGAGAGGCCGGGCCACCTCGACCTCCGAGCGAGTAGCGACACGTCTGTGTGAATTTACGCCGGCTCTTTGTTGGCCCTGCCCCCGGACAGGTACGGACTACCGTGTTTATTGGCCCTTTGTCGTCTCGACAATGCCCGGGGAAAAGTGCTGGAGGGAGCCCGAGCGGGGGCGCTTTGCCCAGGGAGGAGAGGAGCAGGACGGGGAGGAGCGTAGCAACTGGAGTTTCCGCGCTTGCTTAAAAAAGGGGACTGCTCCGCAGCCCTTTGCCTCCGACGCCGGGCGTAATTAAGTCGTCGGATTGAGCACAATGGCCCGATGGGGAAAATATCCGCAAAGTTTTCGACGAGCGCGCAGAGTCGAAAGAGCAATGCAGATGATGAAGGGGGAGGGGAGTGAGAGGCGTCGTGGCGCGCTGCTCTCCTGCTCCTACAGCTGATGATGCATAAATTAGCTTGGCTAATGGCGCGTCTTAAGTTCGTCGCGACGTAGACTCGACGCGCGTAGCCCATGAAATATTTAAAGACATTTTTAATGCAAACTTCGTTGAACGTTTATATAAGAGCGTTACTTTTTCCCAAGCTTAATGTCGTGCTTTGAATAATTATTCTTGCGATCCTTCGAAAAAATCATACTAACGGTAATTTCAAAATCACTATGCTCTCGCAGAGAAACCCAAGCGTTTTTAAACTTTTGACACGTGCAGCATAGGACCAATGGGTAGAGGCACAGTACGAGCATCTCCGCGAGAAAGCTTGTATCCGGGGCGTCGATAATTATAGCCGGCTGCGCGGCCTTCAGCGCAACAATTTGTCAAGGCTGCAATATTCCAGCTCCGGAGTTTATTGTGCGCTTGTACGTATATCGGCCGCTTGCCACCTCGGTCCTCGGTCTGGCGATAGCATCGGACCCCGAGAGAGCCGCGCGCGTCGCGTGCCTTACCGCGTCCCCGCGTGTGCGAGGATACGATTCCTCGGAAGGAGCGATGGTATGCCCGACGCGCTGGAGACGCGCCCCAAAGATCGCTCGTCTCGATCGCGATCCAACTCCCCGATAATTCGGCATCGCTTATCCTCCCTAGTCTCTCTCCCGCTCTATACCTTACCCGTTACCCCCTTTTTCTCTCACTGATATCGATGCCCTGGCTCTATAGATTCGTGCTTCTCTCTTTCTCAATTCCGAGGCATGGTCTTTTACTTCCAATTTGGCTTTTTTGTTTTGTTTTTTTTTATTGCACTCCTGTAGTAATGAATCTTGATTGAAGTTTTAAGAGCCTTAATAGCACGGCTACGTTTCGTCACTTAACTTATGTCTTTTCCAATGCGTTGCTCGCCATTATAAATGTGTCTTTTTTTTCTTCTAATACTACCGTACATATTAATTCACTTTTTTTGTTCAAACATTTAATGCAATGTCACAAGACTGAATGCATCCATTTCCCTCTTACCCACAAACGTACACTCATTGGTACGCAGCGTGTTCAAAGTGTTTGAAAGCACGTCGGCGACGGTCAATTAAAAAGCAACAATTCATGGGCCGAAAGTGAATTTAGGAGTCTGACATTCCGTGTATAATACCTCAAACCTTTTTTCTCCTCCTCCTCTTGTCTCTCTCTTTCTCTCTTCTCCTCGTTTCTCCTGCACGTTTTTTGCGTGGCAAGCGCCTCTCGCCACGAAGATATCCCATAGCACAGCACAAATGTCGGCGCGACCGAGTCGAGAGCGTCTCGGTCTCTCCCGTTATCTAGATGAGATCTTGTTTTCCGCGGTCGGGACTCCTGCTGCGCGTCCGTGCGATTCGTTGTTACCCGTACTTTTCTGAAAATCACTCGCGAGTAGGCTTCTCCCTGGACGGTGACCGGCATCTTCTTCTCCTCCTCTCACCTCCTTCACTTTCGTCGCCCTCTCTTGTTACAGATGCTAGCTGCGGAAGACGGGAATAAGGGCAGTGGCGGAGGGGCGGGGGGAATAACTGACAGCTCTTAATACGCGCGTCGTGTCGAGCCGAAGAGAAAACTAAGTCGCTCGCGATTCATATTGTGAGTGTGTATATATATTTGTTGCGCCAGGCTGTACTAGAAGCAATTTGTTATGCTAGCGACGGGAGCCTTACGTGATAAAGTAGCGCGCGCTTTCGCAACGTGCAGCAGCAGCAACTCTCTACCCTAATAATTGCTTTTATTTTGTTCTTTACAAATTGACTTGTAAATATTGCTTGCTGCGTGTGAAAATGTTTAATAACAAAGGCTAATAAATTCTGTTTGGTTTCGTTAAATCCTGCTACTCTCTTTTTTACATCTCATTGGTATGGTTGATTAACGATACGGAAACAAAAAATACTCAATTTCGTAAATGATATTTGAAAATAAGCTGCACATCGTGAATACAAAAGTTTGTTTAAACAATTTGTTTAAACTAAGCGCAATAGTAGAATGGCGCTATTAATTTTTCAAAATTCAAAAGTTTAAATTAATTAGGCAATGAAGAATCAAATTCCAAAAAGAAAACTTTTATGTTAATCTAAAATAGTTTTAGATTAATTGTACGACTAACTAAGCAAAGTGCGTAAAATACCCTTTCTCGTACAAACTTTTTGAATTTTTTTTTAGGGGAACAGGTCGTTGAGAAAAATGTCTAGTCTTCTACAACCTAATCTAAAAGGCAATAGTCTACGTGTTTCACTCAAATAGAATCCTCAGCACAATTTACAGCATTCTAATTGGGACACAACAGAAACATCAATGGCACCGGCAGTCTTTTTTTGGTAGGGAAAAAAGTCGTAAAACGCGTACCTACGGGTGTAAATTCGGCATTTTTAGTGTCACCGGCGACCCTTTTTTCTCCTGTTCTGTCGCTCGTGACCATAAGTTACGATTGTTTACGGTGTTGAGTGACCGCCCCTGTTGGACGCAATACGTATCAATAAATGGTAAGGCAAGGCGCCCGAACTAATTCTCCATTTTTCCCTTTTTTCATCTTCATCCAGATTATTGTCTTGTAAACGAAGTGCGTCACACTTCCTTTGTCCGTTGGTTTTAGGGATTTTTTCATGGCTCGGAAATTTATTTCCAAACACTCAGGTAGAACGCAAAGGGCAAAGGAATTTTTTTTTTCGTTTTATGAATGGAAACTATAAAACTGTGTTTGCGCAACGGAAAAACGGAGCGGAAAGAATTTGGGCGAGGATGTAAAAACAAGAATTTGACGCGATAATTTTGAAGCAAGCTCCATCGATAAGCAAACGTCTTGTCATTCTATGATTCTATTTTCGTTGCGCATTTTTCAGATAGCGCATATTTTAATCGTTATTAAATCGGCGAATTTCTCAAAACCCAATCAAATGACAATTTATGAAAGCCGAGGGAAAATAAATTGTTGGGATATATTGGCGATACAAGAGCGCGTCGGCGAGATCGGGCAAAAATTCCAGCTGACCGATGACGCCAGCGGCGCATGTTCTCCGTTTCTCGTTTCCCTCTTTTTCTCCGAGCCTGCATCTCCAAAAGCCGAGGACAAGCGCTAGGCTGAAAAACAGCGTGTCCCGGGGGTCCCGTCTCTGACTCATGCACGCAACGCGCCGAATTAATTATCCGGCGCCGTGGAATCGGCAGCGGGGCTGTGCCTCGAGCCGAAAAAAAGGCCGCACGCGCCGCCACCCAAAGAGCCCGCGAGCTCCGTTGCTCCCTGCTCGCCGCAGCCGCCACCGTCGCTTTTCTTGTAATTAGAAATTTATGCACTAGTCTGTCGGCGCGTGTTATTCAAATGCGACAGCACGCGTGGCTCTCGCTCCTTCGTAATCCCTCCTGATGTCCTAACGACACTTATAACTCTGCTTTCTCGTGGCCAACCGGACAGCTATACTTTTCTCTCTCTCATCCGAGCGATCGGCATTATGTGAATAGTCGTGTCATAATAACCATGCTGTATATCCAGAAACATATTGTTTTTTGCGACGATTCATGGGTAATCGGAAATGAAATAACTGATTCCGGGTTTCAATGGAATATTATGTTGCCGATTAGTCGTAGGCCTAACGAAAAGTGATCGAACGTTGTATCAGTTGGTCGGGCTCCAAGAAAAAGAAACTCTGGGCTCGTTGCGGAAAAAGCGCAAGTATGAGAGAGTGAGCAAGAGAGATGGCCTGAAATAAAAATATTATTAGTTTACAGCTCCTCGTGGGTTGGCGAGCGATAGGATCTGGGACTGTTGGCGCGCTTGCCGGGCTTATCTGTCGGCGCTTTATTATTGGAATCCAACAGGGGCCGGTGCAGGGGCTTGCGCGGGACGCGGCATCGCAACCATTATCCCGAGGGGAGCCTTTAACAGATTGCAGCAGCCGTTTACGGCCGCGGCTTTCACCTTCGAGCCCGGCTGCCGCTGCTGTTGCAGCCGAGCGCCCTGCGCATCCGTCCGCGATTGCGTTCACGCCTCTCTCAAGACTCCTAAGGCCCCCTGACGAACATTTTGAATTATGCTCGGTATTACGCGGGAGCTATTTTTATGTATACGCATTTATACAAACATCCCCCGGTAGGCGCAACAGCTCCTCGACCAAACGTAATCGAAATTAGATTGATCGACTCGAGACTGGCATTGTTGATTTCAAAACGGCTTACCGTTTAAGAAACTCGGAAATTTCATTAAAGATTATTACGGACTCGATCAATGGAACAAATGCTTCGTGGCTGCGGGTATACTTGCCAGTCGATTAATTGTCTTATCAATTAAACATTATTATTTTTCGTTCACTTTAGGTCTATAGCTCAAAGATAAAAATACGAGGATTAAATGGTTGGATAAAAATAGAAATTTTTATGAATTTGATAATACTTATTAAACGATATAGTAGGCCACAGAATCTCCAAACCAATCGTCAAAGCTTGAATGATCGCCTACAAAAAGAAAAAAGTAACCTGGCCCTGCGCTGGTCTCTCAACAAGATGATCGAGGGAATGATCTAGCGTATAATCGTCGACCGGGGCGTAAAACCAATTTCGCGCAAAACATTTTCGAGCCGAACGCCGAGCGATTCGGTCCGCTCGGTTACATCCAAGAGCGCACGTAGCGTTCGCTCGGGCGCGAGTCGAGCTCTCAACATAAATAAAAGCCAAGGCTGCAGGATCCCAAGTCCGCTTTCGGGCTCTCCCCGCGCGCGTACGGCCCATACAAGCAGCAGCAGCCCGTCGCGGTCATTAATTTTCTAATCAGACACTTAGGCCCGCTGGCCCGTGGTCGATTGGCCCGCTCGCAGCTGGCGTATGCGCGCGCGCCCCCTCCGCTCGAGCAAAGAAACGAGCGGGGGCGGCTCTCGGGGTAGAGGAAACCAGAGCGATCCGGAGAGAAAGAGACTTGAACACACACGTAAGCATACACATATACACACACAGAGGCGTGCGCGAGGAAAGCGCAGGCTGCCAGGCTGACTTTTAATTTAAACTACCCCCAATAAGCCGGGCGCCGATCGACAAAGATACAGCCGTGCTCTTCTGCGGTTACTGCGAGCGTCGCTAGACTGATGATAGTCACGTGGACGTGGGGCAAGAGGAGGGGCGGAGGGTGTTAATGGCGAAGACGCACCAGGGGACCTTGGAGGCCGGAAGAGCCGGCCCTCGTCCGGTGTTTTCGTTTCTCTGCTCGACGCGTATCACCCCACAGCGTTCGAGCTGCTGGCCGGGTCGGCGGAATAAGGGCGTGTGACTCGTCGCTTACACGCTCTATGTATACGTGCTGACGATTATAATCGGACACTGGGCCGTGCGTGATTCTTAAGCGTTTGTTACGCGCATCGTCCCTCTACCGAACTCGTAATTCTCTCTCTCTTTCTCGCTCTTATTCTCTCTGCTAGCCTATATGCCCGTCGTGAGATTTAATTAACACGATTTATGGGCTCGCTCAACGCTTGGCCTCGTCATGATACGCGCGATTTGCGCGACTCGTTGGCAAATCGTTTGCCTCTGGATTTAACAAAGATGGGAGTGGTGCGTGTAGATAGTAGGTCGAGCACTAGACTAAGGTCACGCAATTATTATATGTACAGAAAGTAGAATTCATTCACTGCGTTTTTCGTGTCTTTGTTAACTTTTGTTTTGGTTGTTGAATTTTGTAATACCAACAAGCTTCGTAACGAAAATAACAGATTTGATTGGGGCTTTGATAAAAAAATCGATAACTCTTGACTCTTTTAGAAAATTCAGCAGTCAAAACAAACGAGGCCAACCACAAACGGTCAATCTGTGCTCTCCTAGGATAATGGCCAAACCGCTTGGCCCTTATAAACAAATGATAAAGACAAAGTAGCCAGACTCACTGACCGTGGCTCATTGTAGCGAACGTTGCTCCTCTCGACTGCCAATCTTCGTCGAAAAGGTATAGCCGTTCTTTTAGGCAACGAAAGTGCGAGCCGCACGTGCGTCTCCTCGAGCTAACGAGCCTGCGGGCGAATAATTCTATATACATACACGGTATCGAATCCCTCGCTGAGATACCTATATACACGGGCTCAAGCGACTCTCGAGGCTTTTTGTGGCCTCGACTCCGCCTTCGAGCTTCTTTCGCATGTCCACCAATGCGGGCACGCGTAATCAGATGAGGAGACCAAAGAGAAAGAGAGAGAGAGGGAGAGGGTGGGAGTCACTGGTGAATCGGTGTATACAGCGAGAAGGAACGAGTGCCCCGAGATACCGTCCGCCGACAGCTTGACAAATTACTCGCTGATTCGCGTTTTCCCTGAAATCAATCACCTCGACATATACCTTCACCCCCGTCTCTCTCCCTCTCTTGCTCCTTGTCAACCGTACACGTTTTGCTGCGCCGTCTTCTCTACGTCGATCCAGATAATTACCTTCCTTGATTTTTTTTGCGACGGATGGATGTACTTTTTGCGCTTGTCGTTCAATTTTCGAGTTTGGGAGTTTGGATAAACTCATCGTTTTGGGGTAAAAGCTGTATGCTTTTATTCGTTTAACATGTTAATCTATCTGTCAGTTTCATTCACTGGGAAATATTAAATTTGCCCCGTGAAATTACATTCAAATCGATTAAAATAAAGTTAAACTTGCACTTCTATCCCTATACCGCTTCATCAAGTCGTTGTTGTCAATGAATTCCCGTCTCCCCAACATGTACCCTAAACAATGATTACGAGACTCATCCTAGTCATTTCAGAAAATTTCCAGCATCCCACGACGTAGTACCATATGACAAATCGAGAAATATTTCGTAATCCATCCTTTTCACCCGTTCGGTGCTCTCATTTCACACTTTGATCTCTATTCTCCGATCATTCCCCGGAGAGGCGAAAAAAAAATAATAATAAAACCACGCAGCGGTGAAAAAAACTTTGAGATGAGAGTAGCGCGTATCAACCAGCCGATGGCTTTCATCGCCGAGCCGTTGTGGAAGAGCCATGTCATCGCATATAGCTGCGCACGCCTCCATTATGAACGACGCAGAGGACGCCTTCTGGGACGACGCATCCTCCTCTTTTGATACACACGCACACACGTACAATACATCTGTTCTCGAAGCTCTGATTTCTTCGCGCGGCAGCCCCCAGCTTTTCCATTGTGTCTGAGCAAGGCCTGCTAGACTGAATATTCCCCGTAGCACTTGGTGTATCTACAACCGGCTAACGAATGGGGGGCAGCCGGCAAGAGCAGACTTGGCGACTCAGCAGAAAAGCTCGCGCTGCTCTCGGATATACACACTGTTTTTTGCTGTTTGCTATGCTTATGTAATGATGTGCGCGCTTTTAGTGGCCTGCGCGCCTTTTCTCTTTCGTTTTGCCTGCGACCCCTTCCTCGTCCCCTACTATTTACCAACTCCGAGACTTATAAATAATAGATTCGGCTTTTATTCGTCTATAGCGTGGGAGACGCGTTCGCGTCCTGGAAAATTGCGTAAACTCTTTTAACTGCATTTTGATAAAAGTTATCGTTTTAAAATGACCCGATTACATTGCGATTTCGACGGCTAATCAACGGCACATCATTACAAAATGGTTATACGCGAGCGATTATTCATGGGGGATAGATGTACAGATGGCAGTTGAGCGCAACCATTCGCCCCGCACATGATTAACGACACTTTAAATACAACGGAATGACCAGGCGGCAAAAAAGCATCGAGTCAGGGCGCCGCGGCGACCTCTCAAATCCGCTTTCCCGGAATATTCGGCAAACGCATCGCACAAACTGTGCGTGCCGCTCCTTTTGCGACGCTGATGGCTACACAAAAGGCTCGCTTTACCTATCCCCCTGAGGTAGGGCTTGCTTTTCGACGATTGTCCGAACGTCTGGCGCCGCTCAGGTTGGCACATTTTTTCTTTTATCTTTGTCTACCGTGATTTTTGGATTTAGCTTTTGATGTTATTAATGAGCTGAGAGACTATGCATGTCTTCAAGATGCGCACTGACGGCACAAATATTGCGAGGAAGGGGGTTAAACTCGGATTCTGAAAATTTACGAGTTACACAATTTGCGCTGTAACAGCGTATCCGTTGCTTTGCCCTATCTCCGCCATCTTTTTCTCGCTGTCTTCCGCCATTAGGCCTTGTCTTTTCACTTTCAAGAAATTTACGCGGCACGCAATTGACATGTAGATGGTCTATTGTCGTGGCTCGTAAGAATATTAGACCAACAGAAGAGAATGCAGTTGAAAAAAGTTTCGCACACACATATCGCATTCCTCGCATCTTCTCTTTCTTTGAATACAATGTAGCCTATCAGTTATTAAAATTTTACACTCTTGCCAAGAGCCAACTTGTTCACTTGTTAATTTCCTCGTTTTTCAGGAGATAGAAGTTTTGAAAAATCTTTATTTAAGAATGGCTTTGTTTACAAAGACAACAATTGTAATCGTTGGACTTTCTCAGTCAAGGAGATTAGTCGTTACCTCCAACCTTGCGCCGCCAGAAAAGGAAAAGTCTAGTTTTGTTGCGTTTACGCTGACTTACTCCTTAAAATTTCAAGTGACCGCTGGGCAACCTGTCGCTCTGAGGTTTTAAGTCAGATCTCAAGAATAATAGAAAACCTTAATACTATTAGGCCTACCGGCATTAGAATGCCGGTTTTGTTTAACTTTACGAATTTCAAAGCGTCACTGCTGAATAACAATAACAGATGACTTTTTTTCTTCTCCTCGAAAATAAAATGTTTTATTCGAAAATCGCTTCTCATTGTTATATCAGAACCGTTTGCGCAAGACATTAACAAGAGCAAAAAATTTGTTTTAGCGAAATGTAAATATACCATGAACAACCAGTGTTTTTCAAAGCGCAACAAGAAATTTACTAAAACAAATAGAAAACTTAATCCAATAGAAATGTCAAACCTATACCATCGGCAATCAATCGAAACACAAATCGAGATTTAACAAACAGAAAAGAGAAACCAATAAGCTAAACAGTGGCAGGGAAAAAGGGGCTGAAAGAAAGAAAAAAAAAAGAAAACCGAGTTAAATTCGTTCCCACGCCGGTCGATCCGTACATCGCGAGTCGACGCATCATCGCAGATCGTTTGCGCGTCAACACAACAGCAGCAACGATAGCAGCAGCTCCGATATCGTGGCACGGCACGCAAGCTATACCGAAATCCCACCGAAACTGTTCCGGAATAACTTTATCTGACGAGAGTCGTCGGAAAGAGGGGCGAGAGGGAAAGATACGTAGCCATAGAAAAAGTAGAGAACAACGCCCGCAGCGATCGATTGGCCTAACGTCTTTTTAAGCCAATTAATTAGCGCTGGAAGGTGGCTCCCTAATGCGAAATGCTTGTACAGGGCTGACCTGCGCCCTCTCTCTCTCTCTCTCTCTCTCTCTCTCTCTCTCTCTCTCTCTCTCTCTCTCTCTCTCTCTCTCTCTCTCTACCCTATATACACTCTCGGCTTCCGCGCCAGAGATAAGGGTAATAGATATTAATCGTGCCAGCAATTCCGCTGATCATTGCGTTTCAGGGGTGACGGTAGCAGACTGTCGAGAGTCAGAAGTTTTTGCTAGCTAAACATCAAGTTCTGCTTTTTAAATATAGACTTGTTGTAATGTTTACGACTTTCAATTGTGAATGTGAAAAACAATTATTATAATAATAGTCGTCAGCTTACGTAGCAAGCTTGTTGACCTTTAGTAGTTCATAAACGTGCGAGTACTCATAGACACTACGTAACTAAAGAAAAAAGATAAGAATTGATTAAATAATGTTACTGACTGATAATATTAATCTAGTTCCGTAATAACAAATTTCCTATTTATACTTTAATCATAGAGAACTCGTTTATTGATTATATTTCAATTAATAACGTATCATTTATCGACGGTAGTTTTTATCTAAATAATATCACATTTTTTAAAAGTTGAGTCAGCTTTTTGTTTTTACTATTTTAAAAGTACAATAGAATATTATTGATATTTATATTTCTAATATTCAAGTACTCTTATTTCTATATCGGCATAAATACATATTAACTAGTATAAAGTGTTTTACGTAATCTCTTACGATAACCCGTTATTTAAAATTTAATTTAAAACAATCATAAATGAATTTTTTTTTTATTCAACTCAAGAGCTTCGTAAACATTTCCAATAAACTGGAAAGTAGGGTAGGTTTCGTCAAAAACAATAAATCTTCATATCTTATATACTTTTAGTGATTTCAATACACCAAATATTTCCATGCACTGATCTCAGCCTGTTCCGTGGCTACATAACCTGCCTTGGTCTATGCAAATCAGTCGGCGACAATCCGTTTAGGTCCGCATGCGGCTAATCCCGTACCTGCCTGCCATCCTAAGCTCGGAGCAGGGAAAACAATCTCGGAAAAATCGAGGCGACTTGGTTTGAAGATTCGAGCAGGTCGTCTCTAGATTTAGGACCCATCATCATATCTGAAGCTCCACTGTGGAGAAAAGCGGGCCTGTCCGGTCATTTTACAGGCCTCCTAAGGGCATGTGAGCCGGTCTCGCATCAGAGGTCCACTGCTCCCCTCTCTCGTCTCAAGATGCGAGCATATGAATTGTATATGAGGACACTCAGCGGCTTGTGTCGCGCGTCCGCGACAACCACACCCGAAATCGATGGTTATCTCTTTCCGAGATAGAACGATGTTTTGCTCTCTCTCCCTTCTTAGCACTTTGGGTTCATTTAATGTATTTCTAATATCTCGATAACTACCTCTAAGAGATACTCTTTTCTTACATAATGGCTATACGATAGTACTTAAAAATAATAAAGATAACTTACAACAGTCGACTCATTACATCATTTCTACAATCTTTTACGTCACTGTTATTATTAAACAGTAGAGCACCGAATATCGCCTTTCTTAGAAGAAATCTGATATCTTGAAATTGTGGAAATGGTAACACTATCAAGTAAGGCGCAGAAGCTCGTTCAAATTTGATACTCATCTATCGTACGAAATCAGAAGGCAATGGCGAAGGTCGTCCGATAATCTTGCCGGTGTCAAAGACGAAGGAGTGCTAGCACCTAACACGTGGGTTAAACACCAAGATTCCCACCCCGATGAAATTCCAGAGAGACATCTGTCAGTATGGTCAAGGAGAGAAAGAAAAAGAGAGAAAGGGAGAGAGACGGTGGAACGAGGGGGACACACTTGTGACAGTGTGTCGCGCGGGCGGCATTCCTTTTTGCCCCTTTGTGACCGCGGTGAGTATATATCCGACGAAAATATGAAGGCCGACTATCTCGCGCCGCCTATAAATCATGATTTATCGAGAACCGGTTGGATCTTTTTCATCTTTTATGTATCCGTGTGTATATATGAGTAGATATACAGTGTTGCGAGGACGCAAGTTCATATCGTAGCTATAGAGAAAAGAGGAACATCGAGGTTGTGCCTGCCGGCCGACTGTTTCTTTTTAGAAAGGGTGTATAACCATATCGGCTGAATTCGATGTTTTTGTTGAGCTGCCCACGGCTATGAAATAAAAAAGATGTTACACACGAAAATTAATGATAACTTTAAAGAGTAATCGATCTTTAAGTTCGACTCGCCGCGGCTCTGTCCTCTACTCCTCGTCGTCGGGATTTCTTTCGTCTTTGATCGATCGTATTTTTCGTATAAAACTTTTGTCAAGTTTTAAATATATCTTGATATAACACCAATGATTATGAAAGTACATCATTCATAAAATATGTCGTTGATGGTAAACTACGTGTATTACGTAATCGGTAAACTGAAAATTTCAAACGAAAAAATAAGAATTGAAAATTAAAAGAGTCATCTGTGTTGCATGTGCGGAGGAACTAAAATTCTTGAAAAGTAACGGAAAAGAATGGGTAAAGAAAAAGGAGAAAATAAATTGCAAACGTGACGAAAGGATGTTCACACCTAAGAAAAATCGAGAGGTTCTGGAAAGACATTGGCTATCTAGAAGCAAACATTAATCGTCAAAGCCTTCTCTCTCTCTCCCTCTAAATCTACCTCTCTTGCGTGTGCGCACGCCCTACATATCGTCTTCAGGAGAGGGTGGTGACGGTGAGCGAGATCGAAACGCCGGGAATTGGGTCGCTGGACAGTCGCGGCAGAGGGAATATATATACTCGAGGCAGCCGGCACCTCCTCCTCCTCCGCCCTTCATCTCATCTCGACGAACAATTATTTTGCGGGGCCCCGAGAGAAAGAGAGGGCAGTCGAGGGATCCCGCAGCGCGACTCCTCTTCTGCCGCTCCACAAGACAAATGGCCCCGTGACGTCGGCAATATTGCGTTTTAAAAACTGGCCTAATCGCTCAACCCCCCTCCCGCATCCCCTGCCACTCTCCTCTCTTTACTTTTTTCATCTTCCTCGTCTTCCCTCATATTGGTCTTTCTTTTTTTTGGAAAGCAGAGAAAGAAACTTGATACGTGATCGCGACTGATCATCCGCACCTTTGCCGTTCTCTGTGTCTTTTCTGTATATATATCCACACACATCTGGCGCGTCATTTTCAGAGGGATATATACCTCGTAAGTGGGCCAGTTTTCTCGGTTTGTTTTCGACCGATGCATCGTGGGTTCGTCTTTTTCTTCTTTTTTTCTCGCTGATCCTTTTTTCGTTAATTTTCGTCAATGACGTAAGGTGATTCCTTTATGTGTGAAAGACGTACGGGGTGACGATGGTTCGTCGATGCTTGTCTGCGGATATTAGCCGTGAAACAATTATGATTGTGACTTGTGCCTGATTAATGATTGTTTCCTTCGGTTCTCCTTGTGGCTCTCCCATTCCTCTTCTCCGCCATTCCCTACGCGGTGATCTTTTGAAATTTCTTCGTTTACTTTTTCAGTCGATCCGAGTGTTTACGATCTTAAGCGACCATGATACATCTGTGCAGTTCAAAATATGTGCAACACATAATATGAAAATTTTCAGATTCACATTGTTTAGCACAATGACCATGACACATTAAGTAATTTCGTAATTACAGATAAATCGTCGTTACAACATCGGTGTTATTTTATTTTAACTAAAGAGCATCAACTATGGTTCGTCCAAATACCCATATCTACGTACAAAATAAACAAAATAAGCGACTAAAAAAAAGAAAAAAATTCGCAGTGGTGGAGAAAAAAATTTTGGTTCGGAGGTAGCTTGACGTTGGTACTGCAGCAGGAGCATGGGGGGAGGAGGCGGCATGAGTAAGCGTGCGCGGGCCAATATCAATACTTTGGTGCGAGTGGGTGAGTGGGTAGAGTGCGGGGGGGAGGGGCAGCCGAGCAGCGTACATAGTCGCATCTGATTTTCCGAGCGCATCGGCACGTGCATAATGTTTTAATGGAGTTTGCGGAGAGCCTGGCCAGAGAGAAAGGACGGGCGGGGGAGCCAAGGGTGAACGTCAGGACGGTTTACATACCATTTACTCTCGACCTGCGAACATTCTCTCTCCCTCTCACTCTATCTCTTACTCTCGTTCGTTATCTCACTGTCTGTCTTTCGCTCCTAGAGCCCTGTTTACAGTACTGTACAAACGAGAATATTCGACCGCGCTCGCGCTACTTAAGACGGCTTCCGAAAGCTACCGCTGCCTTTGCCTCCACAGACGGCCGACTGTAGTCGCTTATTACCATTTTGGTTTAAAGGACCTCTAGGTATAAAGGCGTGTGTGCAATGCGGCACTGCGAGCTTGATTGCGTTGGATTAAACTGCGATTACCCCAGAATACTGCCATTTTGAAGAACGTGTTGTATGTTAGATGTACTGCTTGAAATAAGCTATAAATTTTTTTTTAATTTATAGACATTAAAAATTGTATTTCTTTAAATATTTTGTTCTCGTGTCTTTTTACAAAACAAGTAACGTTAGTCGCTTCGTATGCGACGACTTGGACAAAGAACGTACAAGCAGTGTATTCACGAATTATCGAGGAAGAGTTAAACGACTTATGCATTAACAGGTGACTAACTCTGATGCTACCTTTATGAATTTTTGTCTTTTCGAACTCACATAACTCCTCTTTCGTTGAAAAAAATACTTTTAAAATTATTCCACAAAATAGTTTTATAACTTTTCTTCAAGTAGTAAATCGAATGTTATTAAATATTTCAAGCTAAATAAATTTGCGATGTAGATAGAAATATAGATTTTTAAGAATTATAAAAAAACTACCTACACCGTAATCGTCGAAAATCAAAAAACGACAATCGTGACATCCTGACAATTTCAATTTCAAAACGCCAGTGGCGTGTGAATTCGAGATCAGTGGTAGAAACAGTTCCAAGAAGCCAAAGGTCCAAGCGACCCGACGACTAGCCAATTTCGCGCCCGAATTTTATGGGTCCTCGAAAAGTGCCGAGAGGCCTCCTGTATTGGGCCGATGGGCAGGGTTGGGGGGGGGGAGCAGAGAATATCCGGGAGTATCGGCATTGGCGGCCGTCCGAAATTTGCATGGCCTGCGAGCGCCAGTTGTTAGCGCCAGCGGCGTTGGCCGCACCTCGGGACTCTCTCCTTAAAGGAGTTTCGTTCCGGCAACGATACCTTGCGCCGAATAATAGAATCGGACAATGGATCCCCAGGCCTACTGGGGAGGGGGGGGGGTCAAGAGAATACGGGTCCCCGGTGTAACTTTCAGTGATTTTCGGGACTCGCGGGCTCCAGTACAGAGCGTCGCCTGAACAATGCAAAGGCGAGAGTCTTATTGCTCCTTGGGGACCTGCTAAGGATACGCTCCTTTTCAATAGAAGGTGGAGGCGGAGGGCACAAGTGCGGAGGGGAAGGAGTGTCGCGCTGTTCCGAGAAGTATTAATATCATAGTCGATCTTACCAGCAGCAGCTTTCCAGGCTCAAGGGTTTTCCATCATTGTACTGCTGGCGCTTGCCTGGACAGTCCCGCTGTCACACGACATTTTCACGAGCTACGCGTGATTTATAAGCAGCCTCTTCGCCTGTCTTTCTCTTTCTCTCTTTCGTCTCGAGCCTTCACGAGCTTCGTCATTTTTTTCCCTGTTGACGGGCTGCGGTCGTAAGATTCTTGAGGGCTTTGCTATATGCGCCTGTTTGGACTCGAGTCATTTTTTTTAATAGACGATGGATGATACTTTTTGAGAGGCGTTCACGTTAGACCAAGAGTGATACACCTTCTGTGCCGTCTGCGCACGGTCTTTTGAAAACGATTTGTCGTATTTTGGGCTTTTGATATTCCGAACTTTTATGAACTGCGCCGCTGTGACTCAAACGCATTTATTCGTTCAATGTTATTTTTGTATATCCAATGTGGAACAAATGAAAAGTTTGCAATTTTCTTTTGCTCGCACATAAACAAATCAGCATGCGTTTGTGCAGTAGGGATCGAAGGTGCGTAATCCATCATACGGGCGCACGATCATCGAGGGCGTGTACATTAGCAGGAATTCAGCCTTGCTTAGGCTGGCAGAGGTGTCAAAAGGGCCCGTAGACGCCAGGTCATATATATATCAAGGGTCTATGGGGATGGGGTTGGTAGGCTAGAAGTCAGGCGTTAGAGCGTCGCTACGGCGTGTACGGGGAAAAAGGCGGGCGGTGCGGTGTGCATTGTCGAGTCGAGTGCGCCGAGGGACTTCCTCCCATTGTTGTAGCCGGCCTGTCAACCCGGTCATGGGCCAGGCATTCGCACGCAATTTTCTAAGGTTATCTTGCACTTTTAGACAATGGAGGGGACGACTAGGCCCGCGGGAGCCGCACCTGCTCCTGCTTCTTCTTCTGCCGTAGAGCGCTCGCTCTATGGCTGTCTCATTGACACCGGGGGCACCGAGAGACGGAATCCAGGCGGCAAGACTTTACACTTTTCCATGTATATTGTTCGTCATCGTTGCCTACTCGCTTCTCTTGTTCTCTCTCTTTCTCCTTCTCTTTGGGGGTTTCGACTCTCTTCTGCCTGGAAAGGAGCCGCTAATTATCGCAGACTATCATTTGTTATGCTGATCGAAGGGCCTCGATGCTGCATTGGACGTCACGCGTGTCGGCCTTCGAAAATAACCCAAAGCTTCTCCGACGCGTTCAGCTTGAAAAAAATGGCGTGTAATGTTGGGACCGATGTTGGGATTAGTTGCTTTATGTATCGAGGCTCGTACTTTTTTCAACGATATTCTTGTTTGATGTTTAGACGATGATTGGAAAAACGGGCAGTGTTTCTAATATGCTTACAAAAGACTTTAATTTACATTTAGATCAATACGTTAATTTCAAATATTGTCGGGTGGTGGACGTTCATCTAATTAGCTGCCATATATCAGTCGATTCATTCGTTGTAAAGCTACACAGCCAGCGGCTAAAACTCCCGCGCAAAAAAATATCTTTTTCACCTACCGACCGAGAATCAAAAAAGAAAAAAAAAGGAGCAAGGACTATACACTCGTCTCTCGGTGGACGCTCACGATATAATAAACTCACTGGCTGGATGTGTATAACGCAGAGAGATAGAGGAAACAGGGCACACGCCGGTAGCCGGACAAAAAGAAAAAGTGAAAAAACCCGCAGAGGGGGAGGCTTCCAGGGCAAATATTGACATTAGCGCGACGCTCCAAAAATCCGATACACGTTGCTGGTGGCCTCCCGGACGGCCACCACGCATCGGGCTCTCTGTGCAGCAGTGAACGCAAAAAAAAACGACGAACCCACGTATAGCCGAGGCAAAAATCCGACAAAAAAAAAAGAGGGAGCCAGGAGGAGAGGCAGAGCGGAGTAACGCGATATTCGCGCAACCCCTCTCTGCTTCGCAGCCCCATCGAATGCAGACGCTGCACTGTCGTGCTACTGCCGCGTGTGCTGGAAATAATGGCCGCTGAGAGTCAGAGCACAATCCCGGCAGCTGCTAATCCCGTTTGTTTATTACGAGAGCGCGCTTCTGTGCGGCCAGTACGTGGCAAATGCGATTTTGCTTCATTCATCCCTTCCGGCTCTGGGCTTTAATTTTCGAGCCGGCGCATTCGAATTTGCATCGTTATGCAGCCCACTCGTTTCATCCTCAATACTCTCCTCTACCCTTTCTCTCACTTTTTCGTTAGAGTGCGCTTTTTTGATTTTCTATTTTTGATTTGTCAGAGACACACGTTTTTATTTGGCCCTACCAACGGATTATTTTCGTGAAAGCTGTGATTATTGCAGTCTTTTTTCGCCTTTTTTTATTTAGACCCGTGTAAGTAGATTTGTTGACCCTTTATTTGACTTATTATTAATACATTGACATTATGGAAATAATTTAAATTTCAAAATTCTTCAAAATTTGTTTGCATTTGTTTACAATTAACTGTTTTATACTGATTTATTTTATAATAACTTCAATGAAGAGTAAATACAGACCAAAATAAATCACGCGTAACGCGCAAAGAATGAGAGAAAAGGGAGATATGAGAGGGAGCGCGTAATCAAAGAAAAATTCAGTATGCTGAAAAACAAGCTCTAAATAACTGCGTCGTCTGCAACACTGTACACACGTCGGAAATAATCAATAAAACCGAAAACTTCCGAAGCAATCATACCCCGTTAAATATTTAATTAAACAATCACCTTCGCTATCTACGTGCTCGCATGCCTGAAAATCTTGCAGCGCATTCTGATCGTTCTATCCGTAGAAACACGCGTATAGGTATATACATGCGTAGTGCCGAAAATTCGAATTTACGATCGTAAACAGGCCGTATCTTTTTTTTTTCACTCCCGCTTACAAACACAAGCTCATTAACAAAGCAGATATATAGTACGTTGCGCGCGAGGCAGAGCGAGAGGGAAAGAGAAAGACAAGACGAGCATCGGCGCGGGCCCGTGAAAAAGAAAACTGGTTTCCGTATGGGAGCCGCCGTTGGAAAGATGGTGGCGCGAGATTATTGTCGTCGCTTCTCCTTTTTCTTCATATATTCGAATCGAAAACATATCGGAGAGTCATTAACGACAAGTGGCGCCCAATCTCCCGATGACTCGATGACTTTTTTTGTGCGCAAGCCAATGCCGACACACTGCCGACTACGGCGACCACGACGACGGGGTTTCCGAGCCGGCGAGTATGCACACACACGACAGTATAACGGCTGGCAGCCGGCGAGCGGATGGAGAAAAAAGGCCAGCGGCGACGGCGGCGACTATATACCAATATGCGCGGCGGAGGTAGTGGCAAGAAGGGCGCGGGCACCGCCTATTCCCCATTCTTCTTTCTTTCTCTCCCGCTGCTACATATCGATTATGCGAGAGAAAGAAAGAGAGTCGGTCGGAGACCGTCGATGAAGAAGAAAAAAAAGGAAAGAAAACAGTCGAGAAGGAACAAAGTCTTAAAGAGCTCGCCCGATGATTGCATGCGGCAGCAGAGTCGCAGCGGAGCCCTGAGCGCGTTATAATTAGCGTTCGATTTAAATAGGAGAAATCGCCGCGTGGTGGCGGTATACGTGTACGCGTGTATGAGAGGGTAGCTCTCGCCCGACTATATTACGCTTCGCGCGCACCATTCATCGGCTCGATGGGACGCTTTTATGCGGTCACGTCTTTTATTGCACTTCCTCCTCCCCCTCCCCTCCTCGTGCCGCCCTGGTCTTCAACTCACCCTTTATTTAATCCTTTATTTGAGAAAATGAGATTAAAAAGTGCAGAGATTTACCTGATAAAACGCCTTTATTATCCGCGAATCAGTCCCTCTCTTCATTTGCACGCATTTTTATTCGCGCATCTCTCACTGTGCTCGTGTGTGTGTGTGTGTGCGTGTGTGCGTGTGTGTGTGTGATATTATGGAGGCGCGTCGAGTGGATCATAAAATTTCCAGCACTGCCAGGGCTGGTTTTTAAGCAGTTCTTTCATCTGATAAAATGTGAACTCGATCGTTGATGCTTATCGAACGTCGCACGTTCAAATATAAACTCTTGCCCAGTAAATTTTCATCGCGCTCGTTAGAAAGGCACGCACGCACACACACGCGCGTATATACGTACACGCGTGCTTATTCTCGTTGAAACATTGAAAGAAATTAATTGGGGATAATTAACGGCGTCTCGTAAAATCGAAAAACGGTCTTCTCCTGCTGCAATTGCCTCCTTGGCACTAGAGCCCGAACGAGGAAGGGAGATCATGGTACGTATATATAGAAGCCAGAGAGAGTCGTAAAAATTTTCTCCGCAGATAGAAGACAATGTATAAAAAGTCGGTATGAATCGCAATTCGGGTATATACGGGTAGTTAAAGTCTCTCCGCTGGAGAGTAGAAGATTCACCGATGGACGCGCGTCAATTAAAGTCGTAATTGAATCAGCTCGAACGAGAGTAAAAAAGAGGGAGAGAGGGAGAGAGAGAGTCGTGCGTGATTCACGGAGAGGAGGCCGTAAAAGCCGGGGGCTTTTCTTTCTAAACAGCAAAGAGCCAAGAAGAAGAAGAAGAAGAGCTAGGAGTGTAATTGCCCCAAAAAGTTTCTCATTAAAGCGGCGACCGCTCTGGCTAGAGGGCTGCCGGTGGGAGGGGGGAAGTGCACGGACTTTGCGCGTCCCGAAACGAGGCAGAGGCCTGCAGATGGTGGATAACGTCCTCGAGAGGGAGTTGGAATCGGCGCGTGCATCCGATTCT
The DNA here is from genome assembly GCA_030522585.1 of Anagyrus pseudococci. Lineage (NCBI taxonomy): Eukaryota > Metazoa > Arthropoda > Insecta > Hymenoptera > Encyrtidae > Anagyrus > Anagyrus pseudococci. The sequence continues at coordinate 25,167 of JAPYYQ010000690.1, read as the reverse complement.
CCCCAACCCTTTGCTCGCTCGGCAGCCTAGCTCTTTTTGATCCCGCGGAAAAGAAACGAAGAGAGAGAGAGAGGGGGCGACGACCGCGTAGCCGTAGCACTGGATAAAGATCGCCGCGGAGGCTTACGCGGTCGGCCGCGGAGAGATGGAGAGAGAGAGAGAGAGAGAGAGGAGGTGGCTGCGGAACTTTCGTGAGTGCGAAGCAAGCGAGCGAGCAAAGCGCGATATGGAATCGTAACGCGCGAAAAGCGTGACGGATTCGCGCTCTCTCGCCCCCGCTGAGGGAAAGCGCAGCTCTCGCGGGACGTCCAGGCGAATACTACTCTCTACGCTTGACGCGAATCTTATCAGCCGGACGTGCTCTCTCTCCCCCGCCTCTCACGCCCCCGTGGATTCGTTCACAATTTCTCTCCCTCTCTCTTGACGTCTACTCTCCGCGCCTTTTTTCTTCGAGCGCGCCGCGTGAGAACGCGCTGACGCTCTCCTCTGTACTCCCGCGCGCCCTGCTCCTCCATCATTTTTACCTATAGCTCTACAGCCGAGGAAAGATTGTTGGACTTATTTGATTTCCCGCCAAGGGCTGATTTCGTTTGGAAAAACGCTGAATTTTCGCGTTTTCGTGGAGAAAATTGACATGTTTGCCATGGATGGTTAAATCATTTTCCGGATTCGACTTGTGCCTCCTCACGCTTGACTTGTAATATTGAAAAATTGATGTTGAGCAAAGGACGTGCGCGATTATTACATTTGCCGCGGGAAAGTTGTTTCGGCTTTTCATTTATTTTGTAAACGCCTTTATCTTCCCGAACATATAACAGATTCTTTGAAATTATTATAGCAATCGACGAAAACAAACAGCATTTACTTCGAATGAAAGTTATCGTACGCTTAGAACTGAACAGCGTAGTCTTAGTATGCAAGAAAAACAAGAAGGAACAATTACGAGTAATTATTTACCAGCGCGTACAAAGATAATAATTTTGTCGTTAAAAAGAAATGGAAGGAGAGAGACTTTGAAAGGTATGCTACATCTCAATCAATTACATCTCTGTAACTTTTACTTTTGCTCGCAGAATACGTGTACGATTGATGAAATAAACATTGTACGCATTGAGTTTGTTCTCATTAAAAAGTTGTTTGCTAAAGCATCAGTTAATTGAGCTGTAATAAGAAATCAATGGATGATATTTAATCTAATTTACGAAAAATGTAATAGTAATATTGTGCAGACTAATCTTTTACAAATAGTTTGCACGTCTCAATTATCGGTAGGAAATTAGATTAAATTTAGTTTGTAATTGTATTTGGTCGTCAATACTCTTCTGAAAGTTTTGAACATATACAAGCCTCGGTCGAACTAGTGAGTCAAATATTCTATATTGTCGTGTAAATGAATCGATTTTCTGGATCGCTCGTTCTAATAACAGCAAAACTGCGTAATCCAAAGTATCCAAAATTTTCCCCAGCTAACTACGTAGCTCGCGTTTCCTAATGCCCAAATAAATACTTTCATTACAATCTCAAGTTTGAATGGTTCAATACCCCAAAATATCTTGCAACACATAAATTCTGTTTGCTATTTTTATTCCAGAATCTTAATGTTTGGATCTGTTACGCAAAGTTTCCATGCGCTTTACTCCTCATAACAAACACGGTCTAACTCTTTAAAATATTTTTCAAAGGCCTTTCTTAAACATTTCATATGGATTTACACGTACGGATTACTACTAAACAACTTTTAAATGAAAAATAAAATAAAAAATGAACGAATTTTAATACTAAAGGATAAAATGGCTAAAGTCTGAGGCCCTCCAAACTGACTATCAACCCTTCTTTCCCCGAGCTGACTCTGCTGTGTGCCAGGTTAATGAATACACTTCCCTCGCAAACTTTGCCCTTTCGATCCGGGGTGCGTCCCTCGTGAGAAAATCCGTGAAGACACTTGGCGATCCCCTACTACCTTTACCCGTGCAGCATCTCACAGTAGCAGTTACAGTAATGTAAAGCCTAGCGGAAGAGGGAAAAAAGGGAGATGGAGGGAGTTTGTCAGGCGATCTCCGCAGTGTCGCGAGCAACGGTGCAGTAGTGGGGCGGGACCGCGGGGGTACGTCATTCGTATAAAACGCCAGGGGGGGAGTAAGGTAAAGAGAGAGAAAGAAATATATGAGCGAGAAAGAAGAAACGAGACATTGGGGGAGGGCACACGCGAGAGAGCTTCGGACGTCCATATGACACTCGGTTGGGAGGACGAATGGGAGTGCGGGACGCGAGCGAGAAGGCAACATATCAAGGGGGTCCGCGTGCGCGCAGTAGTAACGGCGAGTAGTAAAAGACAGCCCGAGCAGAGACGGAAAGACACGCGCTCTCTCGCAGCTCTGGAAAGAGAAAGAGAGAGGAGTGCTGCCGTGCTGGGGCAGGGGGGGGCAGGAGGGGGTAGCCCAGAGCGATCCAGAGGGCGCCACGCTCCCAGACGCCGGGTTTCCCCCTCTCCGCCCCTGGCCGGCGCGCCTACACTCTCTCGCTCTCTCCCTCACTGTCGCCTCTATACTGCAAGCAACTGACTCGTGGCTTTGTGTGTGTCTGTGTGTTCCAGCGCTCGCGCGACTGTCAAGCGGCAACGTCGGCGGCGGCGGCAACAGCAGCAGCGGTGGCAGCAGCAGCAGTGGCCCCGAGGGTGGCGGCGTAGCGGCAGCCGGTGGCGGTGGTGGGGATGTCGCCTCCGGCCCACGTACCGTCGCCAGCGCGGCCGGTGGCGCTGGTAGGGGCAGCGGCTTCGAGGACGAGGGTGGAGGTGGCGGAGGCGGCGGTGGCGGCGGCGGCCAGGCTGTTGGCAGTGGTGGGGAGAGGCGGCGAGGAGCGGCAGCGAGCGGACTCGCGGAGAAGGAGGAGAGCCGAGCAGGCTCAGAGACTGTCGAGCCGACGGCCGTGTTTGACGTCGCCTCTCTCGTGCTCTACGGATCGCGCGCGCTACCCATAAGGCTCAAGATACTCCTTGATCAGTTGTTCAACCAGCTGAGCCACGCGCAAGTTAGCAGACTCCTGGCCGCGTTTGGCTGGACACACGAGGATTACACCCGAGGATACATACTGCAGGTGAGTCCTCCACCCCCCACCCCTCTTTAGCCCTCAGCGCCACTCTAACTCTACCTGCTGAATCTCACGTTCATACGCTCTCTATCTCTGCTCTAATCGTACATCTATCCATCTATTTATCTTTACCCTCTCGTCCGCTTACCGTCCATCCTTGGCTGAACTCCAGCTCGCTGTACCCCTGGCACCTCGGACTCTTTCGTCTGGCGGCTCGCAGGCGTTACTCCTTCTCGGGTGACTCGAGGTGCGCATTAATAAGACAAACATTTTCGGCTTGTCGCGTCTCGTGTCTCTCTGCGCTTCGACTAAAAGAGTGCTCCTAGCCTTGTGTGTGAGTGCGTGTGCCCCTGTGTGTCGTGGGTGAGTGTGCTTCTGCTGCTGCTGCTGACATCGACAATCGAGGTCCCGACGGCCAAGGCGTTCACGTGCCGAGCGTGTGTGTCGCTCTAGTTGTTGCCGCCGTCAAACACACACCGGCCGCCACCCGCGCTTTTCAGCTCCGAAAATACATCCTCGCTCTTTCAGCCTGACAGACGTCTCGCGAGAGATGTCCCCTCCCTCTCTCCAAAGCGCGTCGTCAACGTCCGTCTCGCCTCGTATTTTCGGCTTGTCTTTAATATTGCTCTCTGTCGCAACTCTTCATTTTTTTCTTCACTCGGTACAAAGTCACTTAGCTCTTCGGCAGCCCCGACCCCGCTAAAACGCGGACAAGTGTCTCGCGCACCCCAGCTCCTGCTTGACACTTGTCGCGCTTTCCGAAGTCTCTTTTTAAAATTCTCTTCGATGCGCTCAAAATTTGCTCTCTCTCTACCACTCACCGCTCATGGTCTACTTCTCAATCTTTTTTTTTCCATTCCCTTCATTTCTCTCCGCGTTCACTCAAAGCTACGCTACGGGTAGTGTTCATCGATGGTAATAGCACAAACATTCGTACACGCATACGCACACGCTGATACTAACGCTTGGATAGAGCTAATGACACTAATTTGCCATGCGATGAAAATGAAAAATCGTGTAAAAAAGCAAAGAAACAACGGTGACTCAAAAGAATGGACAACGGAAAACAATCAGTGAACAAATAATATGTGCATCACAGGACTCTCTCTATACCTCTCGTCAACTATAGTGGTGATCATTGCCTAGACAAGGCTGGCGAACAGAATCAGTGCAAATGAGGAAAAACAGTGTTGCACCGGAATAATGTGAAACGCGTGTGCTGTAAAGTGTGTAACGTTTCGTGAGAGGACCCTTCAGAAAAAAAGACGAATCAGTCAGGTAGTGATACACATCAAGGAAAATGACAAAGTAACTATCTAATGATCAATGAGCCAAGTTTCTTGATGTCACTTATTGATGGTGCCTTCGATTAAACGTTTTATCATAATCTGTGAAATATTCCATCAGCAGATTTCTCATTTTCAAGAATAAATATATTGTTCATTTCTTTTTTTTTTATCGAGTATTCGGTTTATCGCACAAGTACAATCGGTGATAACCTACCTAACATGTACATGGCAAAATCTTGAAAAATCAGAGATTTAGTCGAAAAGTGCCGTAACTATCATAAAAACCAGAACTGAACCACATCAGTAGAGCGTAAGAACGCGACAAGTGTGTATCGTGCCGAAGAAGAGAATCCGTGGCTCGAGATTTGTGCCCGAACTTATCTAACAGCGCAAGGAAGGAAAAAAAGTCTCGAGTCCTCGCAAAGTGTCTTCCTCTAAGACCAAGACAGGCAGGGCACAAAGCCGGGGCACAGAGCGCAAAGAGAGAGAGAGAGAGAGAGAGAGAGAGAGAGAGAGAGAGAGAGAGAGAGAGAGAGAGAGAGATAGCGAGTCACACAGTCGTAAGAGGTAAAAACTCAAGGTGATAAGCGATCGGATCCGCGATTAACGTAGACAAGTGCTTGACTAAGGGAGGAAAGGAGACCAAAAAGCAGAAAGCAAAGAAGCGCCAGAGTCACGGATGCATGGAAGAAGCAGGGCGCGCGCGACTATTCGATCCGGCGCTGTAAAGAAAAGTCAAATCACGGTAGGAGCCAAATCGTGCGGAGGTTAGCGTGAAATTAAGCGCGGCCGAGTATCGCGGGGAAAAACCGGTTTTCCCCCGGTGTCGCGAGAGTACGCCGCGCGCGCGTGCCTGCGTGTGCGTCTGTGAGAGTACCCCCCTCCCCCCACCCGGCTTTGCATATATATGTGCACGGGGACGCTACGCTCTCTTTCATGAACGAGAAAAAGAGGGAGACGCCACGGGGCGCGAGATTAAAGCGACGCGTTCCTCTCCCGGCCGATATCCTTTCCTCTTTCCATTCTCTCGTGCTTTTGTCGCGCCCCCTCGCCGCACACTTGCGCGCATTAAGGGCCTTTGCCGCCGCCGGAGAGGATATCGTGTTCGCGATCGGATTTCCGAAGAGCGCGACACACCGGTCGTCCGCGCGCGTACTAGCATTGCCGGGAGAGTGTGTTCTTTTCATATAACCTGCGTGGGTGGACGTGGTATGCGATGCAAAGTGCCACGCGGCCTGACGATTATCGTCCGTGCGCGAGCACTCGCGGAAAAGTTTGCCAGATTATAGACGTCGCTAGGCTCGTTATGCCCGACGTGACGAGAGACTATCCTATCTCTCTCTCTTTCTCTCCTTCCCTGACCATCTCTCTGTCTCTATCTCTCTCTAGCGCATCTCTACGCTCCTCTTCGCCACAACGTAATTGGCCTTTTGTACGATGGCGCACGAGCTCGGTTCGGTTAACAAAAAAGTTTTGATTCTTTTTTCACCTTTTTTTTGGTTTCTGACTTTTTTCCTCTCTTTTTTTGTCGTATTTTTTGGGGTTGTTCGCTTTTAATAGTGGGACAGACACGTGTAGAAGGCCTCGAGATATTTCGGACGGATGGTCGGATATCGTCAATACATAATGCATTTTCTGCAATAATCGGCTTACGTCAGAGTTGCGCTTGTGTACAATTCAATGATAACTTTAAATACAGCGTTCTCGCACGGATGGGTTTTTACACGGGCGATCCGATGAAACGATTTCAATATCGCCTATGAGTGGCATAATTGCCTTCGGGGCGTACGGTGTTTTTTTCAATGAGTGCACACCTATACGCGTACACGCCAAATGACACCAATGATGGCTTCCCCTTTTTCCTCTCTTAATAACACAACTGCTTTGACTTTTTCGTTTTTTTTTTGTGCACCGTGTCTCGGTTGGTTTTTTTTCCGACAACACAAGCCGCTAATCGAAGTAAAAATAAAAAAATTCCCAATCATACATATACTAAAAATCCGCATACACAGTATGAGATCATAGTATCGTCCGACGTAAAAAAATCTCTTATAATCGCCGCGCGTTTGCATAATTGGGTTATTCTAGTAAATTAATCGTTCTTGGAGATCAGACGCGGTAAACATATCCGCGACAGATGACAAACCTTCAGTAAAATAAAAGACAAAGCCACAGAGAGACAGAGAGATGGAGTTGATCACTTATGAGCGCCTGGAGGGCATTCGATCTCGACGTAGTGAGAAAAAAAAGAGACGCGCAGAAAAATTAGCCCGAGCGTCGTCATGCGTCAATTAAAGCGGCGAGTTTATTGGATAATAACGCCGGGAGTCGCGCGGGCGCGAGCGGCGGGACTGCACACAGGTATACCCGTAATTGCTCGTGGCTGGCAATAAACGACAGGCTGCGGCGCGTCATGTTCCTTGCGATGTCGCAATCGCCGGACTGAAATCGGCTCTGCGCGCGCGAGCGTCATCCGCGAATTTTCCCCGGCGAGAGACATGCGGGAAACTCGTAAAAACCCTCGAAATTTGCAGCAGCGCCGCATCTACCGTATTCTCGGAATGACGAGTAACAGTCTGTCGCCGTTGTTTTCCGACCTCTGTCTCTCTTGCTCTCTCGCGCAGCTCTTTTCATTTCGTTATTACAATATCGTTTATTTATTCCACTCGGAGGTGACGTTGAAACAGGGACCACCTGTCGCGCTGAATCGTCGGACGTCGGTCTTTTAAGAAACGCGCTATTGGCTGGCTCCGTTAGAAAAACATAAAGCGCCATTCGCACGCCGTAGGGTCGGAGAGGAGAGAAAAAAACTCCCAGTTTCTAGTAGTCGTGAAATTCAAACGTTTCACACGGATCGGTCACAAAGTGCTACGTTTATTGCGAGCGCGGCCATTACGCTTCCGAAGCGCCAAGACACGATATTTTCGTCTTGCCGCGATGAATACGAAACTCTCTCCAGTCCTCGGCGAATGGATTGTCCGGGCGAAAATAACGTTTCACGAAACGTCAACTCTGTGACGCGATATTGTACATTCAAATCCGTCGTTACTCTAGCGAATTAAAACGGCCGTTCTTCTCGCTCGTAAAGCAATGGCCGCGTACGCGGGGGATACATAAAAATGACAAGCCGTTGCTGCAATATCTCAGGACAGCTTGAGAAAGTCAAATTTTCTCGAGTAGTCGAGGTTGCCGCTTGGGGCTGCCGCGTTACGCGCACTAAAAATGCGTACACAAATCCGTGAACTGTTAGCCTAGGCAAGCGGACCCAGAGCCATCAGCGAATTTTCCCCGCGTACCTACAAGCCCAGCGGCGATTACTCTTGCGCGGAGTAGGAGGTACTAAAAAACGCGAGAGGTATGGTCGAGAAAAAGAGAGAGAGAGACAGAGAGGCAGCAAGGAAGTCGTCGTTTCTCCCGCGGTCCGCGTTCGTTTCCCCGGAGATTTACGAGGCGGGCGGCCGTAATGCGCGGGTCGCGAATCGCGAGCACAGTAGCAGCAGCAGCTCTCGCGCACGGACTCTTCCGATGATAAAAGCCAAAGGAATTCTTCCCGAGTTTACACTCGTCTGCCGTTACATATACATGCACGTCTCGACGCAGGTCGGCGTGCGAAGGACTTGCTAGTCCGTGACGAATCGCAGGGCCACTTAGCTACTGCTAGCCCAACGACGCTCGTCTGCCATTTTCACGAGACATTCAAATCGCCGCGTTTATGTATACCGCCTTTCTCTCTCTCTCTCTCTCTCTCTCTCTTTCTCTCCCGAGAGGAGCGAGCCTTATACCTTTGGATCATTCGCCGGGGATATAATATGCGCTGTAAAGTGTGGGAAAGCAGGGGCTCTCTTTCTCTCTCGCTCTCTCTGTCTTCGTATGTATATGTATACCGCGGCTCGATCGCTTTATTCCGACGCGCGGCTGTTACGCTTTTAACGATTTTTCAACTTTACGCGAGAGCTACAACCGCCAGACTCAATTGCTATCCGCGCTAGAATCCTTCCTTTGCCTTGCCAATGGATCTTGCCTCTGCTGCTGCCACGCACTCGCTTACTTATTATTATACACGGCCTGCTCGTTTACGTGTGTTTGGAAAACAACGAGTCTTTTTCTCCGCCTTTGACTTTAATAACTCTGTTTCTTTGTGTTAACGCTTGTTTTCGACTCTTTCTCAAATCCAGCTGGCCTTCCAAATCGACTAAGTGATTGGTCTTGAACCTCGCCGTACAATAACGCGCACTACTCACACATGTATACATGAACTTGGCTCTTTCCGTCTGTCTCTCGATTATTTTCGCTTCTTAACAACCTTTTACCGCATTTCGGTGTACTTAAATATTTCATCTTGAAATCCCATTTAATTCTCCATTTAACCTGCCAAGCCTAACATTTGATAACCCTCATAAGTTGTCGGAGACGAAAAAAAACGTTGGCTCCAGCTAGAGCTAATAAAATAGGCGTAACGCTCAGCGAGTTGACGTCTCGAAAAAGAAAAGGACTGAGAGTCTGTAATCGCGCGGCCTCGGCAAAAAGTCACCCAGTGCCGGAGGCACCACGAGAGAGCCTCTTGGACGCGCGAGAATCGATCGTTAGGAAAAAAGAAAAATACGCGCGAAGAGGGGGTGCGGGATGGCTGGATATAATGACAGGTGTCGCGGCACCGCTGACGGATCCATTATTCATCCTCGCTGCGTTTTTCCTTATTCTCGGGGATACGCAAAGAGTCGCGACCACGGCTAGAGGACATCCTCAGTAATAAGCCGGCGGTTCGGTGCGGCGGCTAAACGACAAAGACGGCGCGCGCTAAAGAAAAACGCCAGGAGCGATCGGTACGGCCTGAAGCTGTTGGGACTAATAGCGAGAGAATAAACTATGGCCTTGGTATTTTGCGGGTCGATGTAATTCTTAGGTTCGAGCGAGTCCAGTGTGCGTTTGTGTGTGGCAAGCTTTGACGATATGGCGTCGGTAACTTTTGACTCCGCTGTTAGATCCCCGTGGGATTTGGTGTCGACTTATGCTAATTTAAATCGCGCCAATACGCGGAAATCTAAGCGCCATGAGTCATTTACGCGCGGCGCTCTTGTTTATCTGCGTTAATTTTGAAGAATCGCAAAATACGAAATAGACTTTTACTCGCGTCCGAAGGAAATACGTCAAAAGAAACAGCCCAACGTGCGCACATCTCGCAAAAAGTCGCAACCTTCCGGGTTCGAAAGTGTTGCACAGCACGTAAAGAGAGCTCGCGTTCCCGCGGTCTATTAATACCCCTCCCCGGTCACGAGTGGCAAAAAGCTTAAAAGCGCCGCGCAGTCGCCGAAACGCGTGACTTTACCACGGGCTGTTTCAACAAAAAAAGTCGCGCGCGCGTGCCGCTACACCAAATCGCGCCTCTCCACCCGGCGAACAATGCACGCGCGTCGCTCGTAGTTCTCCCGTCGCACGACCATCCGTCAATTGGAGCTACCGCGCGCGCGTTCCCGACACGAAAAAAAAAAGATGAGGGACGCACGCATATCCGCGGAGAAAGGGATTCCTCGCTCTCTGGCGGGTATATGTAGGCGAGCATTGGATGCAGCGGCTATCGGAGGACAATAGGTTCGCGGCTGGGGGGGGGAGGGTGAAAAGCGAGGGAGTCCGCTGAACAATTACCGCGCGTCGCCCGAATGCTGCGCAGGTCGTTCCCACGCGCGCGAAGACGTAGTCGCGCGATCGTCCTCTCCGTGCTCTCTTCCGTTTCCGCTTCCTATAGGCGCGCGTAGAGCGTTACGAGAACTCGCGCCTGCCTGAGCTTGAGGAAGTCCATGGGTGTACGCCGCGACCTGCCCTCTCTCTCTCGATTCTTTGGCCCGATTGCTTACGCGCTTGTGTAACGCGAGAATTAGCATCCTAGGCTCATTCTTTCTGCTCTAGGAGATTTGACGAGTCAGAATGAGAACGGATTCTACCGGCACCCATCACATCTACGCTAATTCGTGATCCATGTAATTAGCCGGATTTATTCCATATTTAAAAAAAAAACGGAGTTTTGGGAATTGTTTGGCATATCGCTGGGAAGAGTTAACGGGATACATCCTCGAGAAGTAGCTTTCTTTTCGAAATTAGAGTCTCCAATATTAGTCAGCGATCGCGTCTGCTGTTATTTTAGGGACCGCGACCTCAATTGCAGTAAAAAGCTTTTTATCGATATTAAGGATCGCGGGGGTGGAATTTTTAAAAGTAACCGAGCACACGCGCGAATGGCGCGCTATAATAAAGCATATACGTTTAAATTGACAAAGCCACAAATCGTTTGCGAGTGAATGGGAGTTTATATTTATGAAGTGTCACACTCCGGAGGATTCAACGCTGTACTCCTCTCTTTCTCTTGAGTAACGATAATAATATTAATGACGCCGCGCGTGGAGGCGGGGGTCTTGGATAAAAGTCCAGTAAGACAAACACGATTTACGAAATGAGTTTTTGACGAACGGATGGATGCTGCCGGCGTACTGCCTGAAGAATGGCAAACATTTCGTACAGCGTCCTCCTCCTCCTCCTCCTCCTGCTATCGTTTTATCGAGTTCAACAATCGCATTGTCTCGGTATTTTTCTTGCGCGTCGAAAGACACTACGGTCACGTGAAGTGTCTTCCCCGGGAGGGAGGAGTACGGAGAAGGAGGAGGAAGAGGCGAGTTTCGAAGGGAAAGGTGACTGATGGCTCGGAGAATAGCCAGGGAGATAGCCGGGCGGAGGCCGAGTGAAAGAGAGTCCTGGAAGAAAAAGAGGGAAAAGGACGCGGCAGCGGCGTCGGGCACGCGAGTATGTGTGTGTGTGGGTGTGCAATCCAATTTAAAAGCGGATATCCAGGCGAGATCTTCACGATTTCTACACACGGCGCGTACAAGACAGGGGCCGCCGAGCGTGAAATCATATGCGCAGTGTGTCCAGTCACGGACGGCACCTTATATTCCGGCCGATGTACCGCCGCGACTCTATACGCCGCTGCTGCCGACGGTCGCCGCACTTCTCGAGAAGCGATGCAGCAAGACCAAGTGCCGAGTCGAACGCCCAGATGGCGCCAACGACTGGAACGTGTTCGCGCGGACCCCCTCTTACTCGTGCGGCCTCTTTCTCTCTCTCTACCGTTCTGCGACATTGCCGTCGGGAAAGTGTATTACGTCTCGCGCGTTACCTTACTGCTTTAGGCCTTACGCGAAAATTGATTTTTCCAAGACTTTGCATTTTTTGCTTTTCAAATTCTTTTGATTGATACACTTAATTTAAATAAATATTCAATCACAACGTTATTATTAATAAATAAAAAGCTTTACGAAATGAAAGGTGTTGAAAATCAAAAAGTGCCAACTCCAAAGTTTTTTACGATGTACCCTTGCCTTTTGTTCGATACGGGGCTGATATGATGGCTGGACCGACACATGCAGGCGGGATATCCCATTCTTCCTCTCCATTACTCTTTCTCTCTTTCCCCATCAACCAGCCCCAATCCTGCAAATCCATCCTGTCGCCGCAGAACCGTTACGTGCATCGTTCACCGTCGACGGCGCGTGCCGCATGAAATTTCTTTCGCAAGCCGAGTACGCACACACATACACTGAAACACACGCAGAAACGCGTGCTAAAGCTAACACGCGCGTGCCGCTTGCGAATTTTGCTCTTTCGCAAAGCCATCGACAGACCGGCGGACTGGATCGCGGAAATTCGCGATGGAGTACTGGCGATCGCGATAAGAATGAACATTATGCTGCTGGCTTATATGACGGTACTATTTTTTTCGAAATTATCAGTTTAATTAATAAGCGGTGGACTGTAGTTGTTGACGCGGAACGGACTCGTAGGCATTTATTTTCCAATGTTTACCGATTGGCTAATTGAATATTCTTATTATTAATTTTTATCTTTTGCATCTTTTAATAAAAAGTTGAAATACTAAAAGACAGAGTTGCGTATACCGTTAATAAAGCATTTTCTAAAATCCTGCAAATATGCGATGAAAATTCGCGCGTAATAATCTCGGTAACTATCAAACGGCAATTAAATTTCGAAACGTTAATCAGAACGGTAAATTCCCGCCCGAAAGTAGTCGAATAATCTTAGCAAATGATTCTTAAGAGGAGAAGGTGGAAAGGAGGAAGGCAAAATCACACGCATATATCCAAGGCGTAGCGCGCGGCTAAGGCCCCGAATCGCATCTCGCGCACGGCTGTCATTTAAATTTCCGCCGCGCGCGGCTACAACCATTTGCGCGATTAATCGCAATAACCCGATGAGGCATTAATAATTAGCGTACAATCTACAAGCCGGCTGGAGACTTTCACATCCCTGCCTCCTCGAGATTCATCGTGCAAGTGACCCGGATTCCACATAGCCGTGCTTCTGCTGCCTCTTGTCGCGCGGACAGCCTCATTCGCGTGCGAGATTGAAAATTTTTAGTCTAGTCCCACGCGTTCTCAGGCTTCCTATCTCTTTCTCTCTTTCGTTCTCCCTCAATACCAACCGGCCATCCTCAGCTTCTACGTTTACGTAACGAGCGCAGTTCGAGGAATTTTTCTGGGTCCAGACGCACGTCACGCAGATGATCCTCTAGAGCGTTAGGTATATTAGGCCCGGCGGTTGTACAGCTATAGCGGTCTTTTTTACGTGAACACAAAGCGTGGATGATTTTTACCTCTCTTCCTTGTCTCGAGGCTTGTTTCGTCATTTTTTTCGCCTGCCAAAACGACTAGCTTATTCCAAAGCATTTAAGATGATTTTGGATGTAAAATGCATCGTTTCGAGAATCTTGTTCGAGTCGCGCTTAACGATTTCTGGAAAGTATTGAAATGTTTCGTTCGACCAAGTGTCACTATTTCACGTTATAGATATCGCAGACGGGGAGCGCGTGCGTTACAAGTTTAAAAAAAAAAGTAACAAGGAAGAAGACGAAAAAAATGGGGCAGAGGTGGAAGGGGGAAAAATCAAAGGCATTTTTCTGGAAGCGGCAAATCTTTTCAGCTTCACACCGAAATTACGTAAACCAGCGTCGAGATGTCGAAAGGTCGACTCGGCTCGAAATCTCGTCTTCTCAAGAGCCGGTCATTTATTTTCCTTACGCCGAGTAGCGCCCAATTCCTAACAAAGGGCGGTCGGCTGAAAAGACAAGCGACCGTGCAAAAGAAGAAGGAGAAGAAAAAGTAAAGAAGCAGAAAAAGAACTAAGAGCAGGCGCTCTCGAGGTGTAACTCTCTCGAAATCGGTCGCGCGTTGAAAAATCGGCATGGAGAAATATACAAAGCTGCGAGTCGCGCGCCGGGCCCGTACCGAGTCGCGGTATGCGTAAACACGGGCGCGCGGCCGAATTTTGGCTGGCGCCAACCCACCCTCTCTCTGTCTCTCGTCCCGCATCGCTGACGTATCGCTCTTGTTAAGTAGACACAGGTCGCGAGATATCATCGCTAAGCGTGTGTATGTTCTCGATTTCACGGGCCGCAGGGGGAGGTAAAAATAAGCTGTAATCACGGGACGCCTTGCTACTCTCGCTGTACGGCTCCGCTGCTTTTTTTCGTCGTAACGCCGCTGGCTGAGCCGAGGACATACGAGGTAAATATTTATCGGCTCGGGGAAAGAGGGCCAGGGGAAAAGAGTTGGCAGTGGCCGAAAATAAATGACCCGGGGAGCCAGCCCGGAGGCGCAAACAAATTTAAGATTTTTTTCTCCTTCGCGCCTCTCGAGCTTCTATTACCCCCTTTTCTTTCTTTTTTTTTAGAGTGTTTGTGTGCGCTTCAAACAATCTTTTCCACGCTATTTTTCGCCTCAAAGTTACAACCGCTCGCGTTTGTGCTATCTATGCTCTGCTATGCGTCACTTCGAGCATAAGCGTTACCTAACGCAATGGTTTTCCACACTTAGCGGAAAAGAAGTTCGGAGGTTTCGATTGATTATTTTTCACTCGACGTGGAGCTCGATTACATTTATAACTTGATACGCAATCTACTTGTATGGAATCAGCATTTCTTTTCCTACTTCTAAATTATCTTAACCTCTATACAACTGTACTTAAACTTTCTCGCAAGCTTATATCGCCAATTGTCCTACAAAGATTTACTTAAAATAAAAGATTACAAATTTAAAGAGGAAATTCGATTATCTGTTGCAGGACTCGCAAAACGGCCCGGTGCTGGACCGATGGAGTATATGTTCGGCTGAGGAGGAGCCGCTGGTGCTACAGCAGTTCCTCAAATTCGCCGAGACGCGTCCGTTCGTGCAGCAACTCCTGCTAGCCGCGGGTGGTGGTGGTAGTGCTACCAGCGGTGGCAGTAGCGGTAGTGCCGGTGCTGGGAGTGCCGGTAGCGGCGGGCTCGGTTCGGCAGTCGGCAACTCGGATGTTATGTCACCGAGCAGGCGACCGTCGCCGCCGACGATGCCGTTAGCCCACCTGCCGCCGCCGCTGCATCTGCTGCACTGCGGGCTGCCGCCCCCGGGCTCGAGGCTGCCGCCCCCGCTGCCGGGCCACTCGATACCCCACTCGTCCCTCTCGCCGAGCTCGGCCCCCGGGCACAAGCAGCAGCACTACGCCCCCGGCTCGGCTCTGCAGCAGCAAGCCAGCGCGGGATCGCCTCCCAGGACGGGCCTCGAGGCCGCCGCCGCCGCGGCCAGCTTCGGCTCGCCCCTCAACCGCCTCCAGAGCATGCAGCCCTTCGACTTCCGCAAGCTCGGCAGCCTCGGACTGCCGGCGTTCCCGGCCATGCCGGCGCCCCCCTCCGCCGGCCCGGACTCCCACCTGCACAGCTCCTCCGCCCCCAACTCCTCGACCGCCTCGTCCGCGACCTCGGCGACGCGCAAGACCTCCTCGGCGTCGCTGCGCCACCCCCAGAGCCCGCACAGCCCGACCGCGCTGAGGGCCGCGCCCCTCCCCGTCGCCCCGGTCTCGAGCTCCTCCCTCGCCGCGTTCGGGCACCCCCTCGCCGTCTCGTCCGGGGCCCTGCCGCCCAGCTTTCCCGGGCACTACCCGGCCCCGATGATGAGCAAGGCCGCGGGGGCCCTCGTCCACGGCATGACCGCCGCCAACCTCGACGCCCACAGCGCCGGCGAGAAGAGCAGCGAGTTCGGCTCGGACGAGGACGAGCACGACGACGACAACTCGGGCAGCGCGCTCAACCTCAGCCGCAAGGACAGCAACGGCAGCTCGAGCCAGCAGCAGCAGCACAAGCAGCAACAGTCCCAGCAGCAGCATCAGTCCTCGCACCAGCAGCAGCACGCCGGCTCTGAGCAGCAACAACAGCACCACCGACACGCGGCTGCCGCGGCCGCAGCAGCGGCGGCGGCTCAGCTCTCGCTGCAGCAGCACGCGCCGCTGGGCCGACCCCCGGGCGTCCCCGGGCGCAAGCCCAACTCGCCGGGCAAGCGGCACCAGTGGGGAGCCTCGGCCAACATACCCCCGAACCTCGGGACGCCGTTCATAAACCCGGCGACGGGCAAGAAGCGCGTCCAGTGCAACGTCTGCCTCAAGACCTTCTGCGACAAGGGCGCCCTCAAGATCCACTTCAGCGCTGTCCACCTGCGCGAGATGCACCAGTGCACGGTCAAGGGCTGCAGCATGATGTTCAGCTCGCGGCGCTCGCGCAACCGGCACAGCGCCAACCCCAACCCGAAGCTACACTCGCCGCACCTCAGGCGGAAGATCTCGCCTCACGACGGCCGCTCCTCCATGGCCCACGCGCTCGTCCTCCCCGGGCAGGCCGGCCTGCCCCTGCCCCCGAGCGGGCTCAACCACCTGCCCTTCGGCTCCTTCCCGCTCCTGACCCCGCCGCCCGACCTCCGCTCCCCGGCCTCCCTCTGCGCCATGGACTTCAAGCACCTCGACCTCTCGGCCAGCCAGAACTCGGTCGCGCGCTCCTACGAGGAGGCCCTGGCTCAGCAGCAGCACCACCAGCACCAGCAGAGGCTGGCCGCCGCTTCGTCCGCGGCGGCGGGCACGACGAGCAGTTGCCCACCCAGCTCGGTTTCCCTGCAAGCGGGCAACAACCTCAACGCGAGGACGTCCAGCGGCTCCAACGCCTCGGCGGTTTCGCCCTCCTCGCAGAACCGCTCAATAACGCTCGACGGCGAGGACGATGACGACGACGACGACGAGGACGGCGGTATCGTGGTCGTCGGAGATGACGACGGCATCCTGCCGACGCAGCTCGGCTGCCTGCGAGCCAGCAGCAGCAACGACGACGACCAGCCGGCGGACTTTAGCCTGGCCAAGCGGCCGAAGCTCTTCCTCAACGACCACGGCGTCGACATGGACGACGTCGGGAGCAACGCCGACAGCAACGACGACATGGAGGACTCGGCCGCCGATCAGCACTCCTTCGCCGTCAACTCGCACTCAATCAGCGCGGTTCTCGGCAACAGGGGCGTGAGGAAGCGCAAGTCTCAGCATCCAACGAGATGCGCTATGCCCACCGAGGTCCACTCCTCCTCCACGGACGGGGACTCGTCCAACGACGCGGTGTTCCAGGACAAGCCGGAGGACATGTCGATGTCGAGACTCGAGGCCGAGACCCGCAGCAGGGGCAGCCCCTCGCCGAGGCAGCGGCGACTCGCCAGCTCGCCCCTCGGCCACAACGACTGCGGATCCAGATCCCCGGACTCACTGAAGCAGACCGACAATGAGGCTCAGCCCAAGGACCGAGAAGAGGACGAGCCGAGGGACTTGAGCTCTCGAGCGAGCAGATCGCCCAAGAGTCTGTCCAGTCCCGAGCCAAAGCAGCCTGCCAACAGTCAGGATACCGCGGCCAAGACCGGAGATAACGCCTCGGAAACGAGCGAGCCCGAGAGAAAGCGCAAGATGTCCGAGCAGTCGGATAAGGACTCGACGGCCGACGAGGCTGAGAAGCCAGCGAAACGAAAAAACGAGACGAGCTCGCAGGAGGAGAAGAAGGACGAGCCGAGATCGGCGAAAGAGAAGAGCCGAGAAAACAGTAGGATCGCCGGGGAGGAGCAGGAGGTAGACGACGGCGAAGACGAAGATGATAACGAGGATGTGCCGGAGGCGGAAGATGAGGATGCCGAGGACGAGGAGGGAGCTGCCTCGTCGGCCGAAACGGAGGCCGCTAACGAGGAGGTCGAGAGGACTCTACGTCAGCAGCGTCAGCGACACCAGCAGCAGCATCAGCATCGACGGAATCAAGAAGGTGAGCCCACCCCGGTAACCTCCCGTGCCCCGAGCTCGATCGACAGCCACCCGACCACTGCCGACGACCTATCCCTCGACTCCTCGAAAACTTTGCGTCAACTCGAGTCCTTGTCGCAGGGTCGCATCACGCTGCCGTACGGCTCGGCGCGGGAGGTCAGCCCGGAGAAGGAAGAGGAGCCAGCAGCAGCGCGGCCCTGCTCGCCCCGGGAGGAGGCGGCAGCAGCCGACCGAGCAGCAGCGATGCCAGCGCCGCCGCCGCAGCTGCCGTTGCCGCCGCCGCGGAGGCCGGCTTCGAGGTCTGGCCGTCGCTCTACCAGCCCCGGGCGTCGGCCCTCGACGCCGTCCCGCTGCCGGGACAGCACCACCAGCAACTCCAGCAGCAGCAGCCACAGCATCCCGGACAACTGCTCTCGTGGCTCTCGCTCATCCAGCGCCTCGCCCTCCACAGCGGCCACGGATACGGACAGTAGTCTCATCGCCTACGCCCGCTACGAGAACGGCGGCTTCGTCGCCGTGGCCAGCGACCAGGACGTGCCCCTAGACAAGGACAACCCCCGTAGATGCACCGCCTGCGCCAAGCTCTTCCAGAACCACTTCGGCGTCAAGACCCACTACCAGAACGTCCACCTCAAGCTCATGCACCGCTGCAGCGTCGAGGGCTGCAACGCGGCCTTCCCCTCCAAGCGCTCCCGCGACCGGCACTCGGCCAACCTCAACCTCCACCGCAAGCTCCTCTCGACCTCCTCGACGCCCCCGCCTCCGGCCCCGGCTCCGATGATGTTCTCCCACCCCCGCGCGTTCTCGCCACGCCGCGAGGAGCTGGACCATGCGCCGCCGCCGCCGCGACACCTCGCCGGCTCCATCATGCACAACGAGTTCCTCGCGAGGCTCTACGCCGACGCTGGCCTCGGGCCGCTGTATGGGGCCCCGGGCTTGGACCTGGCCGCTCGGATCCCACCGTCTCATCCGCTCCTCATGCCCGGAGCCGGCTGCTTTCCCGGGCTGCCCGGCTCGGGCTTTGCCAACCACCTGGCCGGCCTCAACGGCCTAGCTCAGCAGCACCTGAGCCACCTGGGCCAGCTCTCGAGGCTGTCCCACGGCGAGCGGGAGAAGAACCGGGGCGCCACCTCGCCGGACTCGTCCGGAGCGAAGGAGGAAGCCCGCTGCACGGTACCGGGCTGCGGCCGAGTGTTTGCCTCGCGGGCCGTCAGGGACGCGCACGCTCGCGATCCCCAGGCTCATCGCGAGCTCCCCATCCTCTCGTCGGCTGGCTCGTGACCGTACCACTACTTGGGACGCGGCCTTCTGCCGACGATGATGCCGCTGCTGCCGCTTGGCTGCCGCGACGACTATCCACTGCTGTGATGCCAAAACCGTGAGGAATAATGATATGTGTAGCTCAGACGTTGTTTATTAATCTGACTTGAAAAAGTAAATTTCGTTTTTTTTTTTAATTTCTTTTTGGTCTGCTGCGAATTGTGGTTAATGTAACTCGTGCAATAAGCCGCGACGCGTTTCGCATGTCGTACCGTCGGCATCTCCGAAGCGCGTGTGATTATTCCTTTTACCTTACGTACGTCGATGGAATGCACGACCGTCACTGATTTTGCTAAGCGGCGCGTCGCTTTGTACTATATATCTCTCCTATAACAAACAATTTAAGATAAAAAAAAACAAAACAAAAAGAAAAAACAACGGTGTGTTTTTCATTTCGCGGATGACACTTGCATAGTCTGATGAGTAAAAATAAGTAAAGAAATTTGTATAAATGAATTTTAAGAGTATGCTGTAACATATATATAGAAGACAAAAAGTTATTATTATTAAAAGATAACCGAGCAAGAGAGTAAGAAAAATGAATTGACTAATGTAAAAGAACAGCTTAGTGAATCTAATGTCTTTGAAATCGTTTCACCGAGATACAATGTTTCGTCCTCATTCTAAGAATAGTACGTACACGTATAAATATATAAATATATCGCGCAGCTCGTTATGTGTTATGTGCGAATCACGTTTCGTTTATATAAGCTTGGCGCGCGACCGTATGAGTTTTATCAAGCAAAGGTGTTGTTTCTAAACTAAGTAAGAAAATAAAAGCAGACATAAATTGTATCGAGAACGCGCGAGCGCCTCCAAAATGTCAGAGGAGCAAAGCTAGATGGAATAATGTTCGTCGGCTCCTCGTCGTCATTGTGATAACGTCGATCGTCTGTAGCTGAAACGGTATATCACAAGTAAACCTTAAAATAAGATAACCCGAGAAACACAAAGACCGAGAGCGAGAGATACAAACACAAAATCACACACAAATACATACACACATTGTCTACTTAATCCATTGCATATAAAATTAGCATCATTCTCACTGTATATATATATATACGTACACGTAATCGATGTGTCGCGTGTAAGGAGTGTTAACACAAATGCACCGATGTATAAGCCGGCCAGGTGTGTAGCGAGGGGAGGGAAGGCGAAAACACCGCGGCGTCGCGCAGAAACACACTATGGGAGTAGAAGGTTAAGCAGAAGGAGGAGGAGGAGGCGGAGGAGAAGGACGTCTTTTGAATCGAGGGGTCCGAAGTGAGCTCGCGCGTGATCGGTCGCGCGATAAATCGGCGAACGGACTCGGCGCTTGTCGAGCCGAGCGATCGTCTCTCTCTCGCGGCCTCGCGCGCTACGAGAATAGATTGATTTTATTTATTGTTTCCATTATTGGGAACGCCCCTACCGCCACGCACGCGGATAAGCGCGAAGTTAATCGAGACGAGGGAGAGAGAGTGAGTTTATCCGCGCGCCCAAACTAAATGCGACTCGGTCTCCCTACCCTCGAATCCCCTCCTCTCTTCCCTTGCCCCCATTAATTCTCGCATTAGTATTATTAAATTTATTTATTGCGATCGCGAAGAATCATTCGTCGTAGAGAGAGAGGGTACACCGAGATCGCTTTCCGCGCGAGGCTGCTCCCTCGGCTCGATTGGCTTTCGACCAGTGCACGATAATACTCAAGTGGAGGAGACGGAGTCCGGGCGGCCAGGACGTACGTAAGCCTCTCCCTTACCTGAATCCCAGGCACGGGGAGTAGACGCCCGACTCTCATTGATCTCCCTCCCCATCCCCCACTTTTAATAGGCCGTCGCGCTTAACGAGTTTACGCGACGATTGTAAATATTAATACTGCGTTCAATTTTTATCCTGCTCGAATGTGAATGTAATGTGCGAAAGAGAGAATGAGTGAGAGAGAGCTTGCTCGAGTCGGATTTTCCGCTCTTCTCGCGCTTCGATCCGGCGCACAGGTACTCACATATACAGACCGGCTGCCACAAGTCGCGCCTGCGCGAATTCCTCGATCGCTTGGTGTGAAAAAGATGAGCTCTCAGATAGAGGCAGTAAGAGAAAAAGAGAGGGTCAGCGTAGACTGGCTATATAGGATGCGGCTCGAGGAGGAAGGCCAGCACAAAATTGTCGAGTGCAAGTGTGTACGTATGAGTCTGTGTACGTGTGAGAGTGAGAGAGAGGGAAATTGGAAGTCGCGAGAAGATCGATTTCACAACTATTAAGCGTTAAGAGAGAAAGAGCAAGAGTGAGAGAGAGAACCGAGCGATATATCTACGATTGTAATTATGTATAAACCGAAACGCTACGATGTATTATATATTATAGATCGATTATAAAATGAACATTCATCATTATGAAGATACAAAACGACACAAAAAAAAATGAAATAAAATACCTATGAAAATTGAACACTGTGTTTTACAACATGCAACCATTCGCCAACTACCACTGTGCGCTACCCTCCCTCCCTTTACCAGCGTGTAATTACCGCCGGACGAATTATCGCCGGGCGAACATCTATCTACTACGCCTTCCTTTTTCCAGGCAACGCACCACCTGACCTTTTCCTCCTCTCGGAACGAGCGGCCGCCGCTGCCACTGCTTTTTCTTCGCCACGATTATATTTTTTCTCCAGTCTCTCTCTCGCGCGCGCGAGAGACGTCGCAAGCCGAAGGAGGCGGACAAGAGGAGTGGAACGAACTAGAACGGGCGCGACTTGTCGTGGCCACGCCTACGGCACAAAGACACGACTCTTTTTCTTTTTATCTCTCTTTCTGTCTCTCTGTGCCCTCGTTTTTTGTCGGCAACTCGCTTCTTCGATGAAATATATCTGCTTGTCTATTAGAATAGCTTGGCTTTTTCTATATACGGAGCGGATGGATGACACGTTTAGATTGGTTTTGCTAACGCGTCAACTTTGAACTTTACTTACTATCCGTCATCTCTTCTGTTTTTAATTACGTTAATTTTAGAAGATTACCAAAGTCAACCGAAGCTTCTATATTTTCTTTACTACTAGCTTTATTTTTATAACGAAAAGTTTTCTAAAAGCTACAATGAAACAAAATTAAAAAGAATTTTTATACGGTGGAATGCTAATTTAAACAACGCACGGCCAATTTCTCAATTAGTAAATTTTTAAAATATTTTTCCTCGTCGTTAAACTATATACAATCGCAGAAATTAAATACCTCCACGAGCGCATAAAATTCGAATTGGCCAAAACCTATGCAGTCTAATAGCGGGATCGGATAAACGAGTCGATAGGACTCACGCGTAAAAGACCAACGAGAAAAGCAAAAGAGAAAGAGAGATTCTCGAAGCCGGCAAATCACTTAATTGCACGGCTAACCTCCGCGCTTGCGCTCTATGCATATACTTTGCCCGTCGTACCGACATTAGCCGCCACGACGATCTTCGAGGAAGCCAGGGAGAGAGACCTGAGCAGGTGCTTAGACACGTAGCGCGCTTATCGCGCTTCGACAAAGTTTGGCCGCGGAAAAAACGTCCTTTGCATAATGGACAGCAATTACGTATACTGACCACCTGCTCTCGAGAGAAGAAGAGAAAGAGAGGGAGGTATAGATGATGATGCTTAGATATGCGTTTGATTTTCACGCGGCTTTTGTATAAGCTTTTCGGACGACGCCTCGAGCGCATATGCCACGGGGACGATGCCCGACGCCGCGCGTGCATTAGTCAAATTATGAGGGGAAAATTGAGATCGGTAAGTTTCGATCTTGCCTGTCGACTTTTTTCTTCTCTTTGACTGATGGGTTTTACGCCTGTTACGTGACTGATATATATATACTGTAATGGAGAACAACTGGCTTATATTGCCGACGATTTGGAGTATACGACTTGAGAATCTATTTTTAATATCGAGCTTGTACTTGTCGTTTTTTTCTGCTCGTCGATGCTCAGAGGTGAAAGTGTCGAGGGTTGCAATTAGAGTAATAACGATATTTTACGCTCCGTGTAATGCGCGATTCAATTTCCGAGTTGATGCTTTTCTAAGAATGTAGTTTTACTTTCACCCGCGCTCGCCAAAATTCATTTGCAAAAAATCACCTCTACAGAAAAAAAAAGTTATTTACGGTCAAATATTTTCCGTCCAGATTACAACTTTAGCAATGATTATCGTTAACAAACTCAAGGTATAAAGATCTGCATTGGCGCAGATAATCCTCGGACAGCAGCGCGACTATCGAAACTGCGCAAGAAAATAAACCATCGGCAATTATATCCAAGCCGAGATATATCCAACGCTAGAACAATGCTCCAACGCAATCGCGGTAATATTATAAATTTGCATGGCCTATGAAATAGAGGCTGTAAAAGCAAGTTATCCCAAACCTATAACCGTGTCGACACTTTTATTCATCCAGCGGCTATCTCGAGATCGTTACACATATACAGCTCGCGGCACAGATAAAGCGATTCGTCGCGGCCAGGCTCTATCTCTAAGTAAGAACAGATCTGAAACGTGTGGGTGCGCGAGAGTAAAGTTCTTTGAAAGCGGCTATCAAGGCAGCTTGTGCGGATGACAGGTGCACCAGCGTGGGACAGAACTTTGCAAGGGAGAGAGAGCCAGGATGGCGCGTATGTGCGCGGGTGAGCTGCAAGTATACAGGGGGCTGGAATGACGCGGAGGCCTGCGAGGAGATAAAAGACGAGTGGCCTGGGAGACGGCCAAGCAGTGATCTCATCGAGGCAGTCAGAGAAAGAGAGGCGGGCGTTCGCGGTTATCGTTGGCCGGCCATCGGAGCGCGCACACCTTTTCTCGCGCGCGCACTCGCTCTGCGCCCGGCCAAGCAGCTGCGCCGTGGAGGGGAAAGCGTATACGCGTGTATGCCCGGTTGACGTACGACCTCGCGCTTATACATATATGTATCTTTTTACGCTTTCGACTCTTGTTCCTTAGCTGTATCGCGCGTTCACCTCCGATACTGCATGCCTGAGTTTACCGATCTGACGATTTTCGCATTTTCCTAAACATTATACTGGAGCTCAACGAACGCGGTTAATAAGCCTTGTAAAGCTAAATTAACGACGTCTGATGAATAGACTGTCATCAAGACTACATTTCTATAATCACGCGACGACGAGAGGTCTCGCTTTCTTCGCCGATTAATTAAACGATTCCTCTTGCAGCACAAGCGCGCGCGCACATACACAACCACATCTCGTGCTTCTACACTTGGCTCATCGAATCAGCACTGCAAGGATAGGCACGTCTCTAATTGCCAAAAGGCGCTCGTCTGCTATATAAAATCTTCGCTGAGTTCACTCGCGCGCACTGGAACGAGGCGGGGGAGCCGGAACATCAAGGCGGAAATCAATTTGAGCAGAGAAGGGGTAGGGGGTACACAGAGCGTTCTCTCTCGGCAACTAGTGGAGATCCGCCGATCGCGATAGTCATTAGGTTCTCTCTCGCTAGACGCACACTCAATAATTTCTCTGGCTCCCTTCCTACCACTTCGTTCAGTGTCCCCTCCCCTCGCAACTCCGTTCCTCTTTTACCACCTAAATCATCGATTAAGTGTCCGGTAGGCGAGTATAAAGCGCGTGCTCGCTCGCTCGAGAGCCTTTCCCTCCACTTTCTAAACTTTCCGGGCGCGAAATCATCCGAGCGCCCGATGTGCTTTATGGTTTCCCGAGCAGCGCCATCAGCAGCAGAAGCCAATAAGTCAGACGGGAGCTAACGCCGCCGAGACGCGCACGTGCGCACTGCTCGGCCGAGAGATGATGCGCGCGAGGAAGCGATCGTCGCGTCGGAAAAACATGACCGGGCCCGCAGATATGTACTACGTGCATGTATATACTTGGGCTCCTCAAGTGTAGATCGCTATCGGCAGGCGCTTTGAGGCCCGCTGCTGATGAGTTGCTAAAAGTACTGGGGCCAGAGAAAGAGAGATAAGCCGACGGGGTCTGCCGATGCCGTGCGAACACCTGTAATCTCCCCGAAACTCCCATTAGCGAGCTTATCGGCTTTGTCGATTTCGCATAAGTGCTTTTCCACTTGTCCGTGGAATTTCGAAAATTGATAACCTTTTTTCCTCTCTCTCCCCCTCTCCACCCTAACACGTGCCGAGTTATCGGAGTTTGTAATAAAGAGCATCTGCTGCCACAAACTGACGTCCTAACAAGATGTAACCATTTTAAGACAGTTTACAAATCGTTAACTGATTCTCCACGTAACCGTAACTTTTGCTTTCTCAAAGAGAAAGCTTTGTAACGGTGAAAATTTTCGATTCCGTAATTTTGCGTTTTCTCGACGTTTTGAAGGTTTTTAAGTACG
>JAPYYQ010000689.1:0-52643 GCA_030522585.1 Anagyrus pseudococci | reverse complement strand
TACGCGCGTGCCGAACCTCAACGTCGTAAGCGGAACGAATCCTCGCACCACGGTCACCCACAGCCCTAAGACTGATAACGTCGGACAGATAGCCAGGCAAGTTATAGCGAAGAACGTCGGCCAGCAGACATAGGCTAATGTACCTATGGCGCTCGCCGACGGAGAGCACCCTCACCTCTCTATAAACTGGCATGATATGCTGCACACAGAGAGAGAGAGAGAGAGAGAGAGAGAGAGAGAGAGAGATAAAGAGGAGGGAAGAGAGGAAGCGAGATAACTCGGACGCGGCAAATATTTTGCTTGTTTACCAGAAAAACAACGGGGACAATTATAGCAAACTGCTCGGGAGGCAGTATAACCCCTTTTACCCTGGCGCTCTTCAATTTAGCCGTGCGCACGCTCGCGCACAATAACGAGCAAAGTTCCGGTGGCGAAAGAAAAAAAAACTTCCGAACGCGAGTTCGCGATGCAGGTTCGGGGGGAGGGGGAGTGGAAGAAAGCTTTGCGAGAGAATGAGAGAAAAGCAGAAAAGAACGAAACAAAGAAAAGCCAAAGAAGTAGAGGGAGAGTGCGGAGCCAAGAGAGAGAGAGAGACTGGCGCTGAGAGACGAGTGCGAAAACAAAACCAGAGCCGATCCTTCCTCCACCTCCTCCTCCTCCTCCTCCTTCATTGCTGGAGGAGGCGAGTAGAGAGGCTGGCCTTCTGCTTCCTTTTTCCCCATCCTCTAGCGGTCAGGTCCTTTTGTTTCTCGCGCAATTCCCAGGGCCGGACCTGCTTAGCACATTTTCAAAGCCATGACGGGAGTGTGCGTGCGTTAGCGCAGGAGGAGACCTTTTCTCTGTTCTTTACCCACAAAGCAGTAGCAGCGGTCTCCGGACTCTTTAGCGAGAGAGAGAGAAAAAAAAGGAGAGGCACCAAATGCGAATCTTTTGTTTTTAAGCGCAAGCCCGAAAACGAAATGAGGATGAGGAGGAATGTAGGAGGGAGGAGAGTTTCTTCCACGGAGCGCTTCTTGTCGGCTCGTCGTCTCTTTAGAAGCCGCAGGTGGCACACAAGTGCATTATATCGTCTCTGAATTTAGTTTCCTTTCTCCCTTTCGAGCCTCGCTAAAATCCAGCCTGCTTTCGATCCGCTGCCTTTACCCAATTTAAAAACGTGCTACATTTGTCAAAATGGGCGTCGACGAGTCCTTTTCGAATTATTACAGATTGCCACGGGGGTAAAGTTCGGTGAAATTAAACGTCATTCACGCACAGCAGGCCAAAAGACAGCTTATCGAAAGTAAGCCAGAGTGTAAATTTCCTAAATAAAAACGCATCTCCCTTTTACGCGCCCTCATCTTAATTTCACATTAAAGTGTAAAGAAACACGGGGCGTCGAGTTAAAAGCTCTGAGTGAGTAGTCGCATCCCCACCGAGATGAGCCTGGTATACCTGAAAAGCTGGTGGTGCCGCTGTTCATTTTGTCTGGCCCTCTCTCTGCCTTTTCCCCTTTTCTCATCGTCAAAAAGAGAAGGCAGAAATCTCTCCGGATTAAAAGCTCGCGCGAGGATGAATCTTAATTAGAATTCGGTATAGCATCCCTCGGTGTACGCACGGATCTGTGCTGGGAGCGGCGGGGGAGTCCGCAGTTTTCGTGCAGATCGATAGATATCATCGGGGGCCGGTGCACGGCCGTTCCCCAAGGTATACATCTCGGCTAAATCAGCGATTTATGTAACCTGAGAGCGCTTCCTCTCGCTCTCTTTCTCCGCGTTGTTGCTTCTCTCTGGGTCCGGTCGCTCTCTCTTTCTCGCCGCGTGCTTCATTAATTTTTTATGGCCAGAGTCGATGGCCCCTACTCCGTGCGCTGTATTCCTCAGAATTTTTCGTCTTGAATTATTGACCGTGTGGGAATTTACATGGCCACACGAGTTTTGCTCGCTCTCGATTTCTCCAGCTCTCTTTCTCTCTGTTTGTTTCTTCTTTCTTCGTTCTTTATCTTTTTCTTTTTCGTTCTATTCGCCGCCGTCGGCCTTTATTTCTCTCCTCGTGCCATTCCTGCACTTTTATGAATGCCACTAAAATTTGATTTCACTCGATTAAATAGAAAGAACTCGTTTATCTCCCTTTTCCCTCTCGCATTGTTTCACATTGTTTTTATATTTTCTTCTCCTTTCAGGCGCAGGTAACAAAATAATTCGAGCATAAAGTAAATGCCGAAGAGCGTATTCACTCTTGGAATGTTTACGTGACACACCAAAGCAACTACGTTATTTAGGCTTATAATCGATTGGAAAACCAACTAGCATGAAATATCGCGCGTTAACAGATACTTTTACGAGTCACCGAAACTCATCCTTAAATAACGAAGCAAACGAGAAAAAAAAGAGCCATATTATTACGATTAGAATCAAGAGAAAAAATGCTAAATACCAGAGATTCAAGAGCGACCGCCTACTTTACGTAAACTCGCGCGAGCGGTAATTACTGGGTCCACAGCGAAAAAGCGGCTAAGAGCCGGGGTTTTTGAGAAGGGGCAGAGCGGGAGGCTCGGGCTAGAAGATCGGCTTGGATATATATTAGTCGCGGCGGCCTCATGAATTTACCATACCGAGCGCCGCCGAGTTCTCTCGGTTGATCTTCTCGAGCGAGGGATTCCCTCTGATCGGCCCGCAAAAAGTAAAGGAGTGGGCGAAGAGAAGGGGAGAGAGAGAGAGAGCGAGGGAGAGGGAACAGAGGCCGAATCGGCAGACATCTGGGTGGAAAAACAGCGGATAGAGAAGACAAAGGGTTCTAGACGAAGTCTTGAAGATGGCTAAGCGATAGCGCATGGCGAACTCGATCGAATTATGCGGCGAGGAAGTAATCTCGACTCCAAACAGCCTAGGCCCAGCTCCAGAGTCTTGTTTAAATGAATTTTTTTTTTATTATTGGCCTTAGCATTTTATTAGTTTCACATTTTTTCTTTGTTTAAAGAATGTATTTATGAACAAAATTAGTAGTACTTGTGTTATTCATTAAAAGTCGTAATAGAAGGAAGGCACTTGACTTTTTAAATGAACTTTGATTAAAGACTTTGATTAAAGATCACAAAGAGTTACAAAGTATAACGAGTGAATAAGTGATTTCATAATTTTTTAAACGTTGCTGTCCTGCTCTTATAGTAGACACTAAATTTATAATTAATCGAAGAAAATGACGCGGGAGAAAGGAGAAAGAAAAAGGGTATGGGCGACAGAAGGAAGGACGATCGCATTCACAATTAGCCTCTTTCTTTCTCGTAGCCTACGGTGATTCAACGAACTTCTGTCTCCGTCTTTTCTTCTCTCGCTTACACTCTTACTTCGTACTTCTTCTCTTCTGCGCTTGCAGCGCGGAGCAGAGTCCGGTCTTTGGAATGCCGACGCCGCAACAAGAAGATTGCAATTCGATTCCACTGGCAGACCGAGAGCGGGAGGTCCGAGGGAGGGAGGAGAGGACTCGGGGAATGAGCGAGCGACGCGAAAGAGCTCCGTCTCTCTCGCTCTCTGTCGTTGGCCTGCTGATGCCTCTAGGCCTGCCAGCTTCAAGAGCCTGCTGGAACTGAAGAAGGCACGAACAAGAGGCAAAGTCAAGACGCCGAGGAGAGAGTCGATAGCTGGTGAGAGGGGGGGGGGGAGGGACACGAAGCCAGGGGGAAAGAGAAGGGAAGGGTAGAGCGCGCTCCGCGTCGGGGGGGAGGAGAGGGGCAGAGCGGCGACGGCAGAGAGTGGAAGCGAAAAAAATCGAAGAAAAGCGCAGCCGATTAAGCGCGAAGGAAGCGCGGGAAAAACGAAAGCGAGAGGGAAGCTGCAGCGGCAGCAGTCGAGCGTTACCGCTTCGTCGTCTACCACTGCTGCTGCTGCTGCTGCTTGCCGGCAGACAAAGGAACAAGACACGTATAGCGAGAGCACGAGAGACGAGAAAGCCAGGCCTGCGAGAGAGGCATCGATATGTGTATAACTATATAGTCGTGCGCGCGCGCAGTTTGCCAAGAGGCCGGCAGACTGGGGCCAGGCCGAGCGAAAAAATTAGCGAGACGAGTATAAGCGGTTATGAAAGCAGAGGGAGGTCGCGCGAGCCGCCGGAGAAGCGGGGTCGGCGAGAAAACGAGGGAGAGGAGGAGGAAGAGCAGAGCGGATGCGCCCGATGAGCGGGGAGGGCAAGGGAGGGGCTTGCTCCCGCGACGACTGCTGCTCTCTCTCTGCCTCTCTGGGATTCTCGGCTTCTCCTCTCTTGGTCGGCTGTTATGCTAGTAGCCGTTGCCTCCAGCCAGCTCTGGAATGCCGCGAATTCGCGCCCAACCGTTCGTTTCTCTCTCTCTCTCTCTCTCTCTCTCGACTTTCGCGCGCCCAACTCTCCTTTCTCCCTCTCTACTTCGCCGATGGGGAGAGACCGATTGTTCGTCAGCTGAGAAATCAGCTGGAATTGACGCTCCCTACTCTTTTTCCCTTCGCTACGCCTCGCATTGATAATCGAATCTAACTACTATCTGTTTTTTTTTGTTCAACTTTTCTTAATTATGTTGATTGTATTCGTTTTCGTATTTTAATTGATAATACAGCTCTACATCGATTTTCAAATACGAGAAACGTGTCTTACCAATCTAGATTTTTCTACTGAAAATTAACACCAATTTTCATAATATTAATGCATCTCATTATTATATTTAATTCAAAGTAGTTTAGCTATTAATATTTACTTCGGTAGATACTTGAGAAGAAAATATGTGATTACGCAATCGTAAACCATTTCCGGCGAATATAAATCGCTATAGCAATCGATAAACAACTGCCTGTACGAAAAGCCATATTAGATTACTGTTCCGGAGAGTGTCGATTTACGTTGAACTCCTTCGGAATGCTCGTGCTTACATTTAATTCAATATACCAAGTACGTTCTATCGAAAATTCGTCAATGTTTATTAGTTTTGGCAACTATTTGCTCTAACCTTATAACAAAAAAACAAACAAACAAAAAATATAAAGACGTTAAGAGTATCAAAGAAATAATATCCTGTAAAAGAATGCACACATCGAAAGTCTGGAAAACTAGGCCACAGCTCGGCAAAAGTCCGATACATCTTTGTCAAGGGGGTTCTCGAACTTCTTCGCTGGCACACCGACACAAAGAAAAGAAAAAAGGACCACTAGTCGGCCATTAAAAACCGTTGCGCGCGCCTCTTTCCTCGTCGTTGTCGTCCTCCTCCTTCTCTTATTTCTCCTCGTTCGGTTGTAGTAAAAAAAAGGGAGATGCCAGGCTCTCTCTCTCTCTTCCTCTCGCATCCTCGGACATTACGGAACCGCGCGCGTAATCCTCCCGCGCTTTTGGTGTCGGACCAGCTAGCGAATTCGCTTTTAAAAATGGCAGCGAACAAAGAAGAGAGCTGAGTAGAGGCACACACACACAACTAGGCGCCCCCCTCTTTTTCTCTGTCCATAGATTGCTATCTACAGGCCTGAATCGCGCGAGACATGCGTAAACGCACACACGTGTGCGCGAGGCGGAGAAGGGGCGGAGGGGGGAAGCGTCTCGGATGAACAGCAGAGTGGGATACGGGAAGAAAGAGCAGCAAAGAGGAGAACCAGCCGGCTGACCTTGGCCAGTCGCGGCTATATGCCTCCTCGAAGCGGGGGCATTAACGAGATTTCGGCACGTGCGACGAGGAGAGAGTCGCGGCTCTCTGCTGCTGCTGCTTCTCCTTCTTCTCTCCTTCTCTTGCTATATGTGTGTATACGGAGTCGGCTTTTTACGACTGAAAGACTCGGGCTTCCAGTTTTGGACCGCTGTCGCCCTCTCTCGTACGGTTCTTTATTCGCAACTCCACCTCCTCCCCCCGCCGCCCGTCTCGGAGTTCCCGCCACTTTGCTTTTTGGGGGGCATCTTTCAAAGAGCGAATATCGCTCTCGGCCAGGCAGAGCTTAGGCTCGTTCTACATTACACTGCTAACTTTCGAGCTGGCGCTCTCTCTCTGTATCTCTCTACAGGGTTCGTGAATTTTCGCGTATTTTCGGCCACGTCAGCTAGTTTTTTTTGCCAACATCGTGCCGTTATTAGCAACCTCGATTCTACTTAAGCCGAGCTTAAAGATGTATTAACAGTTATTTAAGCTCTCTTGAATGTTGTCGAAAGCTTTGACCTATGGCCAACTTTAAAAAGAATCATTATTTTCCTTTGCGTTATTAATACTAATAAAAAGAGATTAAGGATTTGAACATTATTTATACTTTTATTTAAAAGTATATTTGGCCCTTTTGATTTTTGCCAATATATATAAGTACATTTTAACTTGTTAAATAAACTAAAATAAAATACTTGTGCGTGTTTATCATTGTATTATACTTGTCGAACGACTTGACGTCCTCTAGTACGAATTAAAGTCAAATGCAAGATCCAGGTTCTTCTTAAGAAGTAGTTAATCAACAGTGATACCCAGAAATTCTCGTTTCAGCGGTAGACCAGAATAAACGTGATCGCCATGAGCAATGCCACGATGTATGAGTGTGACGTGGTAAATAAAATTTCCGAATATCGCGCTGGATACATAAATAATTAATGAAGAACAACCTCTTACTTTTGAATTGTGCATTTCAAAAAATAATTGTAATAGCAAATATTCGACAGTTTGCTTTGTTAGTTTGTTCACGTTACGATAATCATGCAATTGGTGGTACGTCAGTCGCTTCATACGATTTAAGAAGGAATCGCGAGATAAACTCATCACATGCCGATTGAATATCTAGCTGGGGTAGACCAGTGTAAGCTTCAACTGCGCCTGACTGAGACGCATATATCCCGCGAGGCGTTCTTTTTTCGATTCCTCCTGCGAAAATTGCAGTCCCGAAAAGGGAGCAGAAAGGCAGAAGAGAGAGAGGTAGGGGAAGGGCCTCTTGTCCCTCCCATTTGGCGAGTCGCCCTTTCATTCTCGGCCGCGAGGGACAGAGGCGGCAGCATAAGCAACGAAACGCGGCCGGCTCTTTCTTCGAGTCTCTCGCGTGCACGCGCAATTACGCCGCAGCAGCAGCAGCAGTCGGCATATCCCGGGCTGCTCAACTGCCGCTCCAAAGCAATTGCCGCGCATCTTTTTGAATTTCTGCCCGTACTTTGTTTTCCCCGGCAATTCGTGGGAATTCTTCTTTCCTTCTTCGCGAACAATGATTATACCGTGTAGATCCCGCGCGCCGCCGCCGCCCTTTCAATCTTCCCAAAAACCAAAACACGCCCAAGCTCACGACTTGCAAAAATCGCCAATTTCAAAAAGAAACACACTGGGTCTGATAAATTTTTTCCATATTACTTAATATCCGTCTCTTTATTTCCAAGTAACAATGGGGGGGGGGCAGAAAAATTTATAACCCCGACGATCCTCTTTTAATCTGGCCAAGTTCAATGAAAACGCACAATGAAAGGCGCCGAGTAAACGAATAAGATGAAACAAAAAACAAAAGCAATTTGATGCATTGTGTCGCGTTAAGAAGCTCCGAGAGGGCGAATGTGCAAGGCGTAGCCGCGAGGAGAGAAGCCAGAAAGAGGGAAAAAGAGAGGAAGGCGAGAGGGAGCGTCGGGGGCTGTGTATGAAGGCTCCAGAAGCGAAAGGAGAGAATATTCGGCGAAATAGCGCGCGGCGAGCGAAAGCAAGAGAAAAAGGTGCGCGGGCTTGGGCCGAGCGCAGAAGAAGAAGACGCGAAAAAAGGGAGGAGAGAGAGAGAAAAAGGTAAATAAGCCGGGAGAAGAAGCGAGCGCAGGATCAGAGCCGAGGCTTCGCTCTCTCTTTTTCTCCTCGTGAATGCACACGCCATCTGTTTCGCCGACCACCTGCTGGCAGGTGTAAGCCGCGCTAAGGCCCCCATGCGACCTCCTATCTACAGTATAGAGCCGCGTACAAGCGACGAGAGCAAGCCTCCTCCTGCTCTTGCAGTCGGGCCGACTTGTCGGTATCAATTAGCCCTGGGAGCTTTGTTTAGCGAGCGACCCTCTCTTCTTCCCCAGTCTCGCTGCTCCGCATCCTCCTCCCACTCTTCCTCTCGTCATTTCTTCGTTCTCTCTCTTCAGACTCCGAGGTCATTCTTGTTTATGGCTTGTCAGCGTAACGGCCGGCTGCGCCTCTCTCTCTCTCTATCTACACAGAGGATTCATGCGTACAGCCAAGAGAGAAAGAGCTGGACACGCGATACTTGCCCGAGACACGCCGACGTGTCGGCCTCGATTTTTATCGGTGCGCCCAGCATAGTGACCGACCGCCTGGGCCTTTCTCCCCTTTACCTAGCACAGCTCGCGTTTACGGGGAAGTTATTATCGGTTTGCCATTGAGACTCTTTGCGCGCGCAGCGTTCGCGGAAATCTGTCAACAAGCCTCTGATTTGCTAGGGCCGTCGCACACGTGCTACGCGACGTCTCCTTAGTCCCACCACTGCAGGTGCGTCCTCCTCCCTGCCCATCATTCCCCCAGGCTTTATCAGCTTTCCTCTAATGTTTCTGCCTCTGCCAGCTGTCTCTTTCGACCAATCGATCCAGTTGCTCGTTATGATTATTACAGTTACGAGTTATTTTATTTACCTCCCTAGCGTGCAGCACGTTGGGCACGTTGGCGTAAACCTCGGTGTACCGTTTTTTTTTGTTTTTCCAAAGCTCAATCATCCGAGAAATTATAAATTCAAAACGACAGCGAACGCCGACCACGCGTTACGTCGTCCACAATAACGAGAGACGACGTTGGGTCAGGGGAGAAAGCCCATACGTCATGTCTGCGTTCTCGTGGCGCGGCACCTATAAGTCCTCTAAAGAAATAGAAAGAGACTGAAGAAAAAGAAGGGTAAAGAGGTTGCTACGTCTTTTTTTTGTTGTGCCCCAGAAGCAGCTATATTTATTTTCTCTTCTTGTACCGATCTTTTGTGTCTTTCCAGTCGACTAATTGTAATAAATCGAATTTGTTTCCATCTTACGTAATACATGTTCGAACAGACGATCATTAATACAGTTAATAATCGGGAGCAAGTCTTAATTTGACGTTTTATTTGTTTGCATTACAGGCAGCTATACTTCAACAGACCGCCGAGTACATATATCAGCTCGAGCAGACGAAAACTCAATTACTGTCGCAGAACCTGCAATTGAAGAGACGGGTTGATCAGCACGAAGGAGGTGACGTACCGTCCAAGAAGCGCAAAGGCGAAAGTCAAGGTTAGTAAATTCTTTTCTCTCTCTTCTTTTCCATGCCGGATTTACATTTGTTTTTTTTTTCATTGAATTTCGCGCAAGTTCGCAAAGAGCCAAGTTCTTACCAGTAGTCGCATAAGCCGAATAACCTAATTTAGCGAGTAATCAACTCTATAGTTGTTGAGAGTATTATCATTCGAAAGTTTAAACGTTTGGAAGAAAGCGAAATCGGCTAATTTGATATTCCGATGCAGCTCTGCGCGCCCAAGGAATCCAGAGAATATTAACAAGTCAGCGGACATGAGGAACGACGAAAGCACTAGGCGTAGTGCAGCGATCGCATTACAATGAATTTCCGCGCGATCGTTCCTCACATTAGAACACCTTAGGAATGCATAATTGATAAAGGAATCCTAAAAGAACACTGCCCTGTCGCATGATGATATATCTCGCGAGAAAGTCGGATTGATCGCACGTCAGTCTCCCTTACTCCATAACATTTCTAGGATTACTTGTTTATCAGCGGTAGACCTCCTCCCCCGGCTGAGATGTGATATGGGCGCTCATCCGAGGAGGGCTCCGTGCATTTATTCCTCCCTGCTTTGCCGGCTCGCTCTTTCTCGCAAGTCCCCTCTTTCTCTCCTTGCGCGACGCGCGATCTCTATCATTACGACAATTACCATTTTACGGGGCTTCGTATAATTCATGCTAATGCAGCCGAGCAGTCGCGGTGGGGGGGCGCCGGGCCCTACTTTGGCTTCGCGAAATTGAAATTATGCCTGCCAGCCGTAGGCGCCAGCAGTAGTGCAACACGGCCCGTTGTATTTCGGCGGCGCCTCGACGCCCACCTTTATAGAGCAGCGCTAGCGCCGAGGAAAGAGTGTCGTTAATAGATATTACGCCGAGAGACAGCCGCTTTCGGGCAGCCAAGATAAGGGCGGAGCTTGTACGCCGAGTGTAACGAATGGCCGCGAGATAAATGCGACGCTTGTAACTGTAAATGCATTGGAAAACACGTAGTATTGCGCGCGAAGTGCCCGGGCTCGCTCCCCCTCTTTGCCGGACAATGCCGAGCTATTGCTCCTGCACTCGCCTCCCAGCCGAGATAAAGCCGGCTTTATGTTACGCTTATTTATTATTTAATAAATTTATTATTTGCTGCCTGCAGAGTCGGCAAAGATTCTAGAGGAGCCGATCCGCCAGCCCTCGTAACGCCGCGTTGCCTTGAATTTAACGCTCGCCTCTCGAGAGTCTTGGGCCTGAATAAATAACGACAACGCAATTATTTCATATACCAGGGCAATATTTATTTTCAATAGATAACGATTTAGAAATACAATTTATGCATACACGCCTATGTGGATAGATCTCGCGCGATATAACAAAAAGGGAGGATTATTCTTTTTCTGCTTGTTTCAACTTGACACTTGCGGATACATAAATTAAGCAGGAAATTGCGACATTTATTGTAATCAACACCGGCAAAGGATTGAACTAGAAAAAAAAGCTCTAATCTTATCGAGCGTAACATCTACCTGGAGAAAATGGAAAAAAAATTAGCATTTTCACCAGATCATTTACAAGCTTGGCACACTGCTGGAGTCGCAAACTCCTGCGGAGGCTCTCTTATTCGGGAGGGAGCGAGATAAAAAGCGCGATAAATATTTGCCGGTATACGTATAGCAGGCGTTGGCGATTTAAATTTCGGTGGTCACGTGAAATGAAAGCACTTCCTGCATGCATCGGGCGTTTTTTTTTTTCACCGGGCGACGATTTCGCCCACGTAACCTGTCGATCCTTATCCACCGGCGGCTTTTTCGAGTAGCCCGCGAGCGAGTGGGTTCCCCTTGGGTGGCCCGCGCCGGCGCCCTGGGCCCGTGTCGCGTGTGTAGGAAACGCGAGGCTGGAGCTTTGCGAGTTATAAGCTAGTATATATCCGATCTGAACCGGCTCTCTCTCCTTCTCTCTCTCTCTCTCTCTCTCTTTCTCTCGACATGTTCTGACAGGATGAATTATTGTTCGCAGGGGTAGTCGTAAGCCTTCCGGTGCACGTGAGCGAAAGCGCGGACGAAGGACTGGGCAGCATGTCTCCGGAGCCGCTGTCGATGATCACCCTCTCGGCGGAGGGCCACGGCTCCGTGGCCACGAGCAACGAGGTCGCCGAGCTCAAGCGGCAGCTGGAGCGCGAGCGCGCCGCCCACGCGCACCTCGAGAAGCAGCTGAGGCTGATGCAGAGCCAGCTCTTCCCCGAGCGCTTCCGCGAGGAGCAGCTCGTCGCTTACCAGCCGCACGAGGTAAGTCGCCCCGGCGCTCTACGTTTCAACGAGACGCCCATCGAGAGAGCTCTGACCGGATTTCGCTGGTTGCCCCAGGTGATCGAGCACACGAACAACGTGCTGCCCCAGGAGCTCGAGGAGGGGATGCCGGGCCTGCAGGTCGTCTCGGTCGTCTCGGTGCCGACGGTCGGCTCGACCCAGACCGTCGAGACGAGCAACGCCGACTCGAACACGCCGCCGCTCTCGCCGCAGGCCTGCGAGATCATCGTGCCGAGCGGGGCCGCCGGGGGCGCCGGCTCGATCGTCCTCGACGAGGCCGGCAAGGAGGTCAGCGTCGGCGAGCTCCTCCAGATCGACTCCCAGCCGAGCAGCCCGAAGGTCGTCAGCTTCCAGTCGGTCGCGGTCTTCGCCTCCCAGATCGAGGAGCAAAGCGTCGCCGGCTCGTTCAGCCCGAGCCCCGGCTACGCGGCCGCCGCTGGCTCGAGCCTCCCGGTCACCCTCGCCTCCGCGGACTTCAAGCCTGCGACCCCGACTGCGGCCCAGTTCATCGGCCAGGCCAGTCCGACGCGGCCCTTCTCCCCGGAACCGGAGGTCGCCGTTGCCACTGTTGTCCAGCAGCAGCAGCAACAGACAGCCACGCAGCAGCAGCAGAGGCTACCCAGCGTACTCGAAGCCGCCATCAAGGCCGAGCCCAAGGTCGAGGTCGAGAGGTGAGTAGACAGCGTCGAATTTAAACAAATAAAAAAGAGTAAATCAATTGCACGAAGTGGCAAACGGTGTAATTTGTCTGGTCCTCTGGTAGGTTGCCATCCCCGTCGAACCCGCTAGACGACGGCTCGCCCCAGGCGCGGCTCTTCCTGGCCCAGTCTACGTCGCGCCAGAACCTCGAAACGATAGTCGAGGCTATCCGGCACCTCGAAGGCGACCATCTGTTCAGCGACGAGCCCGCCCAGGACGTGCCGCTCGCCCTGACGAACAAGCCGAGCGCGAGCCTCAACGGCAAGCAGCAGCGGCTCCTACACGCCGAGGTCAACAGCTTCCTCCAGTTCCACGCGACTCCTCAGCCCCAGGGCCAGCAGCAGCAGCAGCCGGCGCAACAGTCAGCCGCGGCGTCGCCGTTGTCGACGGCGGCGGCGGTCACGGCAGCGGCAACGGCCCCCGCTGCCCCGGCGGCCGTCGCGACGCAGCCCCAGCAGAGCCGCACCCAGCAGCGTCCGGGCGTCATCGTCGTCAAGCACTCGTGATCCCTGGCCCTGCGCCACAAACAGCACTAGCTCCTCTTGGACCGGGCTGTCGCCGAGGCCCGACTCCGGGCGATGAGTCGGCGTCGCCACCGCCGCTCGCGTCCTCAGCGTCGACTACGCCGCCGCCGATAAGGGCCCGCCTCCGACGCCCGACTGCGACAACCGCGCGAGGTAGTCGCTCAACAGCCGGCGTGCGCGCGTTCGAGATCACCCTCCCCCCACCCACCCCAACTCCAGACCCTTCGCCTATTTCCTTCTTGCTTCCCGCCGATGGCATTCCGCGACTGAGCGCAAGATCAAGCGCCAACACCCTACTTCGTTTCTTCGTTATTTTCTATTCTATAATCAATCGCCTTCAAAAAGGAAGGATAATGCCAGTTGGATCAACGTCGCGAGTCATAATTATTACATGCCTCGTGGCTGAAACATTCACATTAAAGGCATTTCTCGATTCGATTTCTGAGTTGCTTACCTTTTAAATTTCCTATATCTTTGTTCTATTTTTATTTCTAATTTTAAAGAGCATCATTAATAAATATCGAATTTTTAATTGTTGGAACGACTTTCAAATCCAACGTTGCGGTTTTGTAAGCAACACAGAAATCTAGTCAAGAAGATGCGTAGTAAATTTAAGATTCTTGGTCAAATTAAACAAAAAAAAAAGAAAGATATTTTGTGAAGCGTAATTAGGGTGCGTAAAAGCTTTGATTATTAACGAAGGGTTTATTTGAGCCAAGTCGTAAAATATGTCCTTTTTAATTTCATGCAAGACATGTGTCATGAAAATTCAATTTGACAAGTGGCTTTTTTGAATAAGATATAGTATGGATATTTTTATAGACACGTAAAAAAGCATCGCATTTTATATTTTAAACAAGAAGTCAATATCAAACGATTTATTCATGACACATGGTTCGCGAAATTCTGTAACACAGACATTTATAAAAGAATGTCCTAGAAAGATTTGCAAATTATTTTCAAATCCTCTTTACTATTGAAAAGCTTTATTAAGTTTTATACTTCACTTAATTTTTTTGTTAGTGCTTTCAAGTAAGATTTCAGAACAGTGCATTTCAAAAGAAAAAAAAAGAAAACTATGCAGAGACTGATAATCAGAAGTGCGAACTCGAATACGTGATAATTTTTTTCTTCGCTCTCATCATTTCCCTACCTCACTTTTGTCCCTAAACCACTTTCCCTCTGCTCTTCCTCGTACAAATTTCTGGCTTTCCCTTACTTCTGTGCCACCTTCGAAACTATGCGCTGACGACGAGCGAAATCATGAAAATGAGTGGAGGAGAAGGAAAGCGAGAAAAGAATCGAAAAAGAAAGAGTGCGAAAGTTATAGAAAGCAATGGGAGCATAAATCTAGGTTCAAAACAGTAGACCGAGTATCACCACAATAACATTAGTGAAGAATACGATTGAAACACATGTGCACATATGTGTTTAAATATATTGTGCGTATACACACGCGTGCAAGTTCAAAAATACATATATAAGCCTACATTTATCACGTTCATTTTTTTACATTATTATAAAGATTATTACGCGTGCAAACTAATAAATAATAAATTATAAACAAATTAAATAGTTGAGCGTCATATTTTTAAAATAAATAAGCAGAGAGGTGTTTAATAGGAAAAAAAGCGTTAAGAAACCACGAGTGTGTTTTTCAGTACATTACATTTAATCACATAAATACTTCATTGACTCTTTTCTTCGTTTAAAAAAGAAAAGGGCATTTCAACTATAGTTTTTCCTCTTTTTTTGTTATTGTAAAACGGTGGATAGTGATGAAAAAATTTTGATTTAAACATACATAAATCTGTGCCAAATAAATGAAGTACCGTGACTTTTGTTCCTTCGTAGGTGTTATAGAGGATAGTGCGACCGACTGACTCAAGAAATGCGAGTGTAAAAGCGAATGAATACGAGAGAGAAAGTAGAAAAACGTAGACATTTTTTGAGTATGACAAAGTAATTAAGCCTCTTTTCACACATATACTATTCACGTTTTCATGTCAGTCAATTTATTATCATTTTCTTCTTTTTGTCAATCTTTTTATTCTGTTTAAGCGTTACAATGATTAATATGTAGCAGCGTAATACGGTTTTTTTTAAGATGCAAATACAAACATTATTTTGTTGTGTACATTAAGAAAGCAAAAGATTACGCATTCGCTTGCGACGATCAGTCGTTAAATCTGCACGATAAAGGATAACAAGGGAAGTAAGAGTTTAAGAAAAACACATACATACTTTAAAATAATTATATAAGATAGCGCGTAGTAGTTTATGCCTAGCGATTAAAAATAAAGTGTTAAGGTATCTTATATGTCTCTTAAATTGATAAGGATTAAAAAAACACTAGGATTGCGTTTAAGTCGTTGCTGAAGACACACATACATCCGCGGTTTAAAGTTGTAAGCGAAAATTACAGTATATACATATATACATATTATATGTATGTATATAAAAATATATACGTCATTTAAATAAACGAAAGAAAACAGTTTTAATATGACGAATTAGTTACGTAGATATTGTTTGTATGCAAGGAATACGTGAAACAAATGCATTTGAGTTGTGCGTACAAGAATGAATGAGAAAATTAAAAACAACGTGAATTTACCTGAATAGAGTTACTGATGTTGATACAGGAATTAATGAGTACCAGCAAGTATGAGAGTAAAATAAATGTGAGAGAATGACAAAGAAAGCAGAAAATAACCAAAATAGAATATACGCTACATTTTTCTCTAGCTGGTTTTAAAGTATTAAAGAATTTCATTTTACTAAAATTAAAAATGTACATGATAAAATTTTCTTTTTGTTATTCAAAGCTGTTCTTTTTTTTATAATATTAATAAAATAAAAATTTGATAAATCTTCTGACAAATTATAAATAAATTATGAAATTACCTATAGAAAAGCCAAAGGCGGCAATTGAAAAATATCAGCTTAAGAAAAAGTGTTAGTATTAAAAGTTGACTGCGAGATGATGCGTCGTAATTTCAAATAGATAAGTAGCTTAAGAGTTTCCACAATTATGGATGGCATTTTATTCGGTACCTCGGTAAAATGAAGAAGAAATTATTAAACAGAAAATAATCAATATTTAAATTCTGAAAAGACCTCAGATGGCCTAACACGTTAAAAATCGATCATAATAGAATACGTTTCAAGCAAAACTTCTTAATCAGCTCGTGCATTTTTGCTTCTAAAATATTACATTAATAATTCAAAATATTCCTTTGTCATTAGCATTATTTTAATTTGAAAAAATTGGAGTAAGGAAAATTTTTTTTGGACTTTTGCGACTGTTATTAAACAAATCAGGAAAGCTCTTATTGCGCACTGACAAATTGCCTAAATCATTTAGTTTTTTATAAAAATTGGAATTTTCATACATTTTTGTTTATATTTGTTTTCAATTCGTTTACGAAGAAATCTTCGTAGTAAAATATAAATCGAAGAAAGTTTGTCGAAGATAAGGCGATAAAGATTTCTTCGAGACATCGAATAGCGCAGCAGTTGGTGCGCACTTTGTATACGAAAATTAATAATAAAAATAAATTGGGTAAATTTTTGTTATATTTTCTTATTTGTTGAACTAAATTAAAATTTTACAAAAAAATAAGACAAATGTCAAAAATATACTTGTAAGACTTACTAAAATTAATTTATTAAATCAAATAGTTTATGTTAAAATGTATTTTATTATATTTAGACATCTTTTTACATTAGCCGTGTAGTTAATTCAATGACAATTATTAGTATTAAAATAAGATTTTGATATTGCTCTAGCGTGTCAGTACGATATCGTTATAAATCGAATCAGTGCACTCAAAAGATTTGAAAAATTTTGTCCATAATTTTTTTTTAAATTATAATAAATATTATAAGTTTCATTTTATTTTTACCCAATTGTACAAAATGTAAATCGTGAATATGTGCGCGGTACACAAGTAGTAGTATCATTAAATAAGCATTTAGTGTGATTTTCGTAAGCTATTAATTATCGAAACTTGGCGATTTAAACTATATTATACGTTAGTTAAAGCTTCCTTTTAAGTTTATGCCGTGAAAATTTTCTTACTTTTATTTTTTAATGTGCACGTGAAAGTATACATTTAATTGCGTCGGTGTGTAATTCAAGAAACAACGACGGGTTCGCTGTTTATTTCTTCGGCAATTTTTTTTTCTACGCGCATTTTTGTAAAAATTTTACGTAAGTTTAAGGTGTATTTATAAATCGGTGAATCTACTCGACGATACCAAAATTTATTATATAATTAACAATAAAGTTTAGGCGCCTTCTCTTTGGATAAGGGAATTGAAAAATTTCGGCGAAATTATGGTAAATGAACTTATAATACATTCGTAATCGCATAAATGAGGATATAAGTGAAGTATAAATCAGCGTTGTTGGAATCATTGCGTTAGGCTTTGGTATATACATGCGAACAACGTCGAAGTCACATTCGTAATCAGTTATTCAATCGGTCTTTGCTTATCTCGAAATCCGTTCAAATGCAAATACAATAATGCTTGTGTGCGTGTAACATACCGCCAATTCGATGTGACTCGAAATCACGTACGAAACTGAC
Organism: Anagyrus pseudococci; assembly: GCA_030522585.1. NCBI lineage: Eukaryota > Metazoa > Arthropoda > Insecta > Hymenoptera > Encyrtidae > Anagyrus > Anagyrus pseudococci. Next base: position 35,354 of record JAPYYQ010000689.1, on the reverse strand, counting down.
TTCGACGGACAAATTTCCTAATTATTAAAGTGAAAAAAGTCTGTATTTAGGGTTACAAACTAAAGCTTCGTAATAAGAAAAAAAAAGGATTGTACGCGTATAAACTAGAATCAAAGGAGGACTACGAGAATAATAATAAAGCAAAAGGCAATGAGCGAAAGATAAAGCAATCGAAAGAAAGTCCTGAGAGAGGGTGTAGAATGGCGTGAGAGAGAGAGAGTCCGAGGTAGATTAAATAGCGCGAATATTGAGCGTGAAAATAGTGGACAAAGCGTCGATTATGATGATGGATAAGGATAGAAATGAAGTGAGAGAACGAATGTGATTAGCGCGAATACCGAGGGCGCGAGGAATGAATCTTTTTCAGCGGGTGCAACGAGATAGATAGCAGGGGACGGCCAAAATAGTAGCACACGACACACACGACACACACACACACACACACACACACACACACACACACACACACACACACACACAAGCCACATATACAAACACACATACACACGTGGAGACACACACGCAATTCTCAGCTGTGAAAGTCAAGATTTATCGGGAATGGTGAAACCCTCAAATTTTTATACACACAATTTTACTCAAATCAGCCTATCCACAAACAAACAACTGACATAAATATATACATTGACACGGAAACGCGTCCACGTGCGCTTTGTATGCCTTTAGTGGTACACGCACGCTCTACCGGTTCTTTCTTTTTTCTACAATACCTACGTATTATAAGCGAAAAACGCTCAGTATGAAACGAACCAAGTGTTGTGTTATGCCGATAAACTTTAGAATCTTACTAGATTTTAATGCCTGAACATTATAAGCGTTAAATTCGTTAACGATTCGTTCGTGAACAATGATAGACAAGACAGTAGTTCAACTATGGGAATAAAAAAGTAGACATTAATACTTACTGAAGAAGTAAAAGAAAAAGTAAACGAGCTTTCTGAGAGTAATGAAAAAACGTAAAAATAAAAAAAAAAGACAAAGAAAATGACTGATCAAGAAAGTCGCATTCATCTTTCACTTAGGAGAGTAAAGAACTATAAACAGTAACTGGAAATGATAAAAGCAAAAAATAAAGTAATAATAAATTTTCACACAAGCACAGTACAGGGATAGAACAAGAACTGTTGTAAACTTAAGGAGCGTTTAAGTAAAAAGAAAAAAAAGTAGATTGAACTTAAAAAAGTACACGAATTTTCGAAAAGTTCCTCGACCGAGGTGTGTTTATACAATATATGTCGCGCGAAGAAGTAACTTCTTTCCGTCGTAGCTTAAAACGAACTGACTGCCATTGTAGCGAGGATAATTAAATGCACTGATTATGGTGAGACCGTGAGAAGCGAGCGCACCGGCATATTTTCTTGTTTCCGTTTTTTTTTCTTTTTTTTTTCATCAAGTGTAACAAAGGCTGCGTAACGTCATCACCGGACTAGACGATAGTTCCTTGCTCGATTTTCCTTCGTGGAAACCAGGAGCTCGTACGCGCGCGCGAACTTAGTGTGTAAAGCAAGAAGCGACGGAGAAGCCGAGCTTCTTTTCAAGCTGTCCAGCGCGCTGTTCGCTCAAACGATTTTCTCTTTTTCCTCTCCTTTTGAGCAGCCGAACAGCCGACTATTTTGCGCATACGCCATTACACGCTTTCATCTTCGATTTTCTTTGTTTATTTTTGTTTTTATTATTTTTTTGTCGGATAATGTCGATAAAGTCTCGACACAAGCCAAAGCCACGAGTGGTATAGCCGAAGAGTAGAGATGGATTAGTCGTGGAAAAATCGTCCTCTTTTCTCCCCCCTGCCCTTCCTTCCTTCCCTTACTACTCTGACCATCAATTCCCTTAAATGTTTTTCTAGACGCGATCGACCGAAAGTTTGCGCACTTATACTTGATGTACGTAATATTAATATCGATTTGTACTGGGGTTTTCATACTGTCGTGTTACACCGTTTTTTCAAATTTACAAAATGAGTCGGAGCAATAGCGGACACCCACACACAGAAGACTTGATTATAAAGAAACAGGAGACGATTTATTAACCTTACGATTTCAAACACGATTCGTACTCGAAACTTGGAAAATAAATAAGATTAAAATATTCGTGAATTCTGAGTGTACGTTTTTTGGTATCGCGTTTTTCATGTGAACTTAGATATTAATGCAAGTGAGATGATCTCTTGTCGTAATTTTAATATTAATGACCTTTTTACAAAGTTGCAAGTATTTCAATGGATAAATTACATAAATAATTCAATTGACACGTTTCTTTTTCCGTGTACTAGAATCGTAACATCAAATTTTCAATAATAATTCAAATTAAAAAGAAAAAGTTTTTTAAAAAAAATGTATCATTCATCAATCCCCCGATCATTTTTCTTGCTGAAGAGCTAGTCTAAAAAGAATAATAATTTTTCCTTTTTTATATTACGTGGTAGCTTTTAAGATCCAGAATTAGAGACTTCCATTACGAGTGCTAATGGAATGTCTGGAGCACGTACAAGTTCCCTAATAAGAGAAAAAAATTACATATACACACACATACACACACGCTCACACACACACATACACACACGCTCACACACACACACACACACACACGAATACAGTCCCCTCTCTTTACACAATTACACACGTACACACAAAATACATTACATTCATTTTATACTCGCCACACAGCCGACATTCGAACTCATCTATTACACCTTTGACATCTTTTAATAATTTTTTAATCTTATAAGACAAGACGAGAAACTTAACACCTGAATGAGTTTGCAGAACGAGAAAAACTCGTGTATTTGCCAAGTACATATACATTGTAGTTAAATCGCGAATAGTACACGAGTACGCGAGAGAAGGAAGTGAATTTCAAGAGGTCTGATGAATATTTGCCTGAGAGTGATAAGTTAAAAGCAATGCAGTGTCGTTTGAGAGGAAAATGCGAAGAGAAAAACTAGAGTAAAGACGAAGTCACAAAAATACGAGCAATGACAGGAAATAAAAAAAACCGAGAAAAACAAAAATTAAAGAAACAAAATGCGTGAACGAGAGAATGAGAGTGAGCAAGTAACGCGGTGAGAGAAAGAAAGAAAGAAAGAGAGAAAAAAAGAGGTGTTTAAACGAGAATGGAAATATAAAAAGAAAAAATAATGATTCTCTGTGATGTAATTTACTGCGATTAATTAATAATTTAACGACAAAATCTAATCAACATCGATCATCTTACAGATCGCACAGCATCTTTAATCCCACTTGTATCGAATTGTTTGTTTTTTCTTCTATTCATTACTTTTTTGCATCGTGTGTTGATTGTCAGTGGACTTGTATCGATTGTACGATTGCTCGCCATCGCACGAGACATGTAGATATACAAACCATAGTTCATTTATGTAAGTCGAAGCTTTTTTTTCCTCTACTTGCGACTAAAACGACTAACCGTTTATTTCTCCTAATTACGCCATCGTCATCCAGTAACAACTGCTAATACTGTCATTATCATACATTGCTGCGTGAAGGATACATAAATACAATGAAATATCCCCTGCCCCCTCGTCCCGAGCCCTTCAGGATATACGGTTAGGTAAAAACGAAAAACGAAAACGCATGTTTCTAACATTTGTATACTTTCAAGTACTCTTAAGAGCATATTCGTCGTTATTATCATACAGTGTTTTTTTTTTCAATTACAATATGGTACAATTTATCGAAGCAAATTACGATAAGTTAGCGTTTTTTATGTAAAGAATATTATCAGTTAAAGAATTTATTAAATAAATTGACAAATGATAAGTACATTTCTGCTTTTATCAAATCTACTTCCTCAACAACCTCATTTGAAAAGTCCTAGAGCAAGAAGGAGGCGATTTTGCGCTTTTGCAAATAAATAAATGAAAATTATCTGATAATTAAATACTACTGACATTTTTACAGCTTTCACAAGATTTCTTATAATTACGCGTACTATTTATTTTCTACAAAGTATTTTCTTTAAAGTAGTATTCTGTTACGAGTATATTAAATTTATCGTTATAGCCTAAGAATTTTCGCTCTGACACGCGCGTATATACACAGATGATAAAAGGAACAATTTGAACTTCTACTCAACAATGGCATTATAACAAATCGATATAATCGTAGAATCGATTCTACTTAACTCGGGTTATGGATACTATATAACCATCTCTTGATCGTACTGATATATCTGTCTTCAGTCTAAGATTTTCCAACTTTTGTTCGCTGTGTAATTTAAACTTACGAAGCGTGTGCACAATTATTGTCTTTAGACACATCATAGCATATTTTTGACCTGATAAATATATAAACTACGTTAAAATTTGAAAATTATTAAATAATTTGATCGATATAAATTCAACTGTTAATCATACCAATACATCCGCGGAGTCCACCGCTAAATGGAATGTAGGCGAAAGGATGTCTACCAATGGAATTTTCCGGCAGAAATCTCTCTGGGATGAATTTCTCCGGATCCGACCAAAACCTATGACTTCTGTGAGTCATGAACGGGACCATTACTATTGAACAGCCTTTTGGTAAGGTGCACGTTTCTAAAAATAACAATATAGGTGTATGCATTAAATAATGATAATCGAGAAAGATCGCGGGAAAAGCTGTTAAAAAAAGTTTCATTATATAAACTTTGAAATCATACCGAGGTCAATATCTCCCGTCACCTGACGCACCATCAAAGGTGCAATCGGATACAACCTCAGTGTCTCCTTTATCACCATCTCTGTGTACTTGAGCTCCGGCAGATGTTCAGCGCTGACGCTGCTCTCGTCTCCCACAACCTCTTGGATTTCTTCGCGCACTTTGTCCTGAAGGCGTGTCATTAAAAGGCAAACGTTAATCCTCAAAGTCAAGGGTATTAAAGCACAAGAGTGTTGTCTCTATACTAACTTGAATTGTTTGGTTCATCGCCAAATTGAGCAAGGCAAAAGAAGCGATGACTGCCGTCGTATCTTGCGCCTGTGAAAAAAGTACCGCTAGTTTTTATTTGTCGTTGCTATACAACTAAAGCCAAAGATATGTATTCAATTCGAGCTGCTTAAACTCACCGCGGTAAATAGCGTGTATATTTCGTCCCTCATTTCTTCATCGCTCATGAGATTGCTTTTCACTACGTGATCAATCAATTGCTCCAATAACATCAATCGCCCTCTGTCGGATGTAATCGCGCCTCTCTCCAAAGCGTAATATTCTTTTTTCTTTCGCTCGATTGCCTGTCGTTGAGGATATCAAAAGAATTTCATCTCTCCCATTAACCACCAAGCGCGCGACTTTGTTGTCAATTTAAAACTCACCCTTTCGACGAAGCCCCGAATCACGTCCTGGCCGTTCTTCTGTCGTTTTGCTAACTTGGTTAATGAGAAGAGCCAATCGGGGTGCAGCCAAACTTTCATCATTCTCAAATGGATCAGCTCGTACATGCTGAAAAATCAATGGGCAGCATATTCAAGTCAGGTTGCATCGTTAAGCCTACTTTATTTCCATAATTATACACACGTTTCCGTCCAGTACACGAGCTCTTTGTGGCCTTCCTTTTGTGAACTCGCTGGCATTCCCAGGACGGTTTCTACAAACAAATCAACACAACAGAGACTTTAAATATTTACAAAGCGATTACGTATAATGGAAGAAAATGAAATAGGCGTTAAAGAATCTACCTAGAATCATGTCAAACGTGCAATGAATTAAAAAGGGCTGTATATTGAATGGCCCGGCTCCGACTTTTTCATCAAGCAACTCGCTACAAATACGACTGTGCTCGTTGAAGTACTCCAAGTACACGTTTAATGCTTTCGAATTCAACATCGGCATTATGGCTTTCCGATGACTCCTGTGGATTGGCCCTAACAATACACCATGACAATTATTCTAATGGGACAGCCTTTAAATAATATTCCTCCAAGTGTTTCAACTCGTTTGTGTTCACTTGAGGACTGAATACGTATGTATGATAATGAGTTTCGTAAAATTACCCGATCCGCTGACAAGGCCTTGACCAATAAATGGCTCCATAAATCGGTAAACTGGATCTTTGAACGAAGCCTTGTGACAGCCTAATATTACCTGCCGAACATATTTTATTTTATTGCAAAATTTATAATCGTAATTGTCATTCAAATGTGATATTTACCTCGTAATCTCGTGGTTCGGTCAGTACTATAAACAACTTCGGGCCCAACCAGAAGCGCATTGGAGATTCGTAACTGTTGACAATTTCTTTGATTCGTTCCAGAGTTTCTATGAACACGGCAAATATTTGATAAGAATAAATTATAAATTTTATTAAACTTTCGAGAAATTCCAACTTGATTGGATACCGACCTTCAGGTGCACAGGCAAATTGCAATGCATTACCAATGAGGGGTAAAGTTGGCGGACCAGGCAACTTGGACGCCAAATGTATCATTCTCGCTCTCTGGCGTAAGGACGACTTGAAACTCGTGAGAAGCCAATAGACGGAGAGAAATGCAAAGGCGGCAAGGAGACACGAGGCTGTAAAAGAAAAGAACATGTTGCTGTCGTTCAAACGGACTTCCGCCCGGCTCCTTCCGACGCCTAGGACGGAAAACAAACGGCGATTTGTTTAGCCGGGAAATCCGATGACTCTCGGAGTGTGACGCGTACGACGCGTACGAGAGCCAACAGCGAGCTATCACGAATCAAATCGATCGAGAATCGAGAATACAGTTGGAGAAGCGTTGGCGGGGGAGGGATCGGTTATTAGTTGGCACGCGAGTCACGTTGCGTCTACGCGACAGCCGAGCCAATGTTTCGCTGCGCATTCCCGCTGGGCCGTTTTCCATTCACCCGTCGCAGGATGACAGGAGTTAAAAAAGAAAGCAAACTCGTTGTCCGCTTGCTTTCCAAGGCTCGAAAGGCAGGCCAAGCTGCCCTCCAACTTTTCGATATACAAGCTCATCGAGTCTCGATGCAACGCACTCGCGCAACACGTGTACATGAGTTTAACAATAATGTTATTTATTATCTATGTATGTGTATGTCGCACTGGTATCGAGATGCTGGAGGCAATAAGCCGCGTATCCGTCGTTGAATTGGCTCTGGTCCCTTGCCTGCATCCACCTCGTCCTCGGCGGCTCGTTCATCCTGGCATTCGACCAACACGGCAGGAGAAGAAAGCTCTCGAGCTTGCCCGAAAACGACCGCGGCTGGCGCACAGGTAAGTATGCGCCCGACGACTGAGCTCGGGCCCACGTGGCTCTCTGACTTATATCCCCCGGCCCCCGCAAGACTGCGGGCCTCCGGGAAAAGACTCGCGGCGGACGCGCACCGAAAGCAAAGCAGCTCGCCGAGAGAGAGAGAGAACCGCGCGCGACGAGACACTTTGCGCTCTGCGGAATTTCAAATCCACCCGCAAGCGATCGCCGTTCTTCAAGAGCAGCTTCTCCTCCCCTTTCTTTTTATTCCAAGCCAGGGAGAGAGCGCTGTGTTTTTCACACTCGCCTGCTACTACGAATTCGAGCTAATGATTGTTTATTGGCTCTCGCTACCTAATGACTTTCCAACTATTGTGCATTACAGTACATCAAATTACACGCGGGTAATTGTTTGTTTCTATTCGCGCAGCCGGAGCCGAAAATGTTTTTACTCGTGCACGTTTGTCACTACCGAATCAAATTCATCGGGATGAATTACACTTTGAAATAAGCGACGCGTGCGGAGACTACCATTATTCGCTTGTGTTTTTTCATCGGACGGACGCGTAATTAGTCTTCTTTTGAATTATGTTTTTTTCAGCGGCGGGCCGTGTGTTTTTTCGGTGCACATAATTCGTCTTAAATCAAAGTGTCCGCCCCTTGCCGTCCTTTCCCTACTCTGCTGCTTCTCTTGCATTTGAGGCACGTATTCGTCCGCGGAGCCCAGTGCCGCAAGACCGACCTTACTTTAACCCGAAGCCTCATTTATCTCGCGTTATTCCCTTCTTTTTCTTATATTTATCCTCTTGGCAAACTGCTTACGCGTCCCTTCATGATTTAGCAATATTATTAAAAATGTTTGGAGCGAGGAGAAGGAATTTCGTTATCCCAATGTTAGAGTGGATTGATAAGTATATCCGGGCTGGTAGTAGAATAGATTGACAAAAGAAAAGCGCATAGCTGAGTCAGATTTTCAAAGAGTCACGTAGGAGAAAAGAGCAGCGCGCGCGCGGATGTAGTTCCCAATGAAATTTCTCATGATTCACGCACAGAGCTCGAGCCCCCTAAATTGCGCAGAGCGGTAATTCTCGGGGCGCAAAATGTTCTGCATAAAGTAGCTGATACAGGCTGCGAATTACCAACGCTTATACACCGACGTCATGCTGATTGGACGTGCCGGGGCGTTTGCTGCGAAGACGAGCTCACAACTGCCGCCGCGATCCAACCAGGCATTATCGCGTGGAAATTGATTCCTCGCTATATACGACTTTGTCGTTACGTTCAAACTTATTACCAAGAGATAATACACTCGAGTTTATCGAGTTTGCAGAAAGATTTCGTTGAAACGAGTTGGACAATTCGAATTGATTAGTAAAAGAGTGCGCTCGAGGAGAGCAGCAGCTGCGGGTTGCTCTTCGGAAAGCATATTGTAAGGACACGGGACGGGATCGGGTTGACCGGGCAGCGCAGCTTCCCGCTCGTTCCTCCGCGTCATGTATATTCTCACACAGGCTTGTGCATGTGCTATCTCGTGTGTAGCGCGCCTCCATAAGCATTATGTTGGGGCTTAAATATAGATTGACATCGTGGCACTAATTCGTTGAATGGGCCAATAGAAGGTGGCGCGTCAGTGTATGCGTCCGCGCGCGCTGCCCGTAACGTGTCGAGGGGAGAAATCACTGTCTCTCTCTCTCTCTCTCTCTGTCTCACGCACACCCGGCCACCAACCAACACAACGTGCACGCTAACTCTTTCTCTCTCTCTGGTCTTCCGATCTCGACCATCTTTCCGTAGCGGCACAGTTTTTCCCTCTCCCAGCCAAAACTTCTTAGCTGGAAGGATGTTACTATTTGTCACGGCCATTAGTCATTATCTATAAAATAAAGGAAATGATAATGGAATGAAATTGGGGAAAGAATGGAGAAAGAGAGAAAGGGATTACAAAGAGAGAGAGAGAGAGAGGGGAAGGCCGAGTATAGAGGAGTTTATCAAAGATGGTCCGTATCCGCGTTAAAAGTAATCAACAACGTTTGACTTGGATGCCTGGGCGGAAAACTAAGCGGCATTCGGAGCGTAGTATATAATAGCCGATACTCTCTCTCTCTCTCTATCCATCTCTTTCTATTGCCGCATTAGACTTGCCCCGTTGGAGGATTGGGGGCTATATAATGGCGGACAGGAGGAAGAGGGGCCCTCCACTGCCGGCGTCATCATAATCATCTCTCTTTTGCTTCCATCTCGCTCTCGTGGAGCATCTCTCTTTGCCCTTCTCCTCCTCTTTATTCTCCTCCTCCTGCTCTGACCTAGCGAGCGAGCTCGAGCTTTCGGTATAATCGTAAAGCGCGGCAGTTTAACACCCGTCGAGGGTCGAGGTAGATTCGGCGGACAAACCGATCCGAGACCAAACTACCGCACATCTTTATTTCTTTACTCTCGTCGACGTTGTTAGCCAGCGCGTATAAGTGATACGTTCAACCTTGGCTCTCTCTCTCTCTCGCACGGACAGCTTCTTCCACCCTGTCCTCTTCCAAGTGTTCTTCTACCGGAAATCGACCTGCTTCGATTTGGAACTTCAACCTTTAGGTTTGTTCTCATTTTCACTTGTTTATACTTTTCCTCTTTGCGATTATAATGTTAATTGTACTGGTGTGCTTTTAACTTACATTTTGTACAAATAAGTAATCTCAATGTTTCGGTATTACCCTCTTCGCGCGTGTCAGATTGAAAGAAAAGAAAAAAGAATCTTCATTGTTATTCCGGACGACGCAGCGTGTCCCTGCTGATGAATAAATATCAGAATGTTTTTTTTCTGCAAACAAAATAAGACAAAAAAATGAAACGCAACCGTAATTTACTTTTTATGTTGAATTAATTTGCATGTCAAAATTTTAGTTGAATAATAGTCGACTAAATTACATCACTTTGAAATTAAAGTAAACCGTCTTATAAAAGGACGTTATCGAATTATTACCGAAAACACCTATCTCGATTTTCTTGATTCGTTGATTAGCGTTAATTTGATAAAATTGGAATAACAATGAAACGAGAGAAGAAAAAATTAGCTGAGATTTGAGTATTAGGGGTAGAAAAAGGCAAGGTGGCAGTTTAAAGTGCGTAAGCGTCGTATCATGAAAATAATGGCAAAGAGCCGTTCGTTCGAGGATATCCGATATCCGTAACGAATCGGCATGCAGATGCCGCCGATCGTAATCGAAGGCGACGTAGGTAGTCGAACAGCTACGACCGCTAATGTCCCGGCAGCGTCGAGAGAGGGAGAGAATGTCCAATAAAAATCCTCGTAGGTGTCCACCCGCAGCGCCAAGTAATGAGGATGAGGTGAATTTGCGGCGTAGCAGGGCCAGATAGGGTAAGCACAGCGACATGCCGTCGATCGAGACGATCCAGCAGCAGCGCGTCGACAGGTCGACGAGTCCACTGCCCCAATCGGCGGGCTCTCTCGTTGGACCGGTGCAGGAGCTCAAGGCTCTGTTCGCCGAGCCGAGTGGCTTGGTATCGAAGCAGCAGCAGCAGCAGCCACATCACGCAGACTTTCAGCTCGAGCCTGTGCAGAGCCTCCAGCCTACGAGCGAGCAGATTCACAGTAAGGACGAGGAGATACCCGAGCGAGGCTCATGGGGCAGCAAGGTGGGCGACTATTCGGAATTTTCTGCATGCTCGATTACACGATCGATTATAATCTGTCTTTCAGACATGATAATTTTCATTAAATACTTCAATTCGATCGGATAATAAAATATTTCATAAGCATAAGTAGTTTGTAATTATGTTGAGCCAGTTGGTTTAATGTACGCTAAAGTAGAAAACGACCGGATCTAGTCGGACGCGCTTAATAACCTGCACCACCTATAACGCACCGATATAAGCTTGATACTAAAAATAATTTTAACATCCTTCTTTTTTTTAATACATTCAACAATGTTGCAGACGTGTCTCTGTATCTTTTAGTTTTTTTTGTGCTTTGCAATGTTTTTTTTGTTCTAATCGTCCAATTCTTGTTTTTCAAAGATCGAATTTATCCTGTCGGTCGTTGGCCTGGCGATAGGTTTGGGCAATCTCTGGAGATTCCCATACCTCTGCTACAAGAATGGCGGTGGAGCCTTCATGGTCCCGTACTTCATTGCGCTGGCATTGGCTGGGGTGCCGATGTTCTTAATGGAATTGGCCTTAGGACAGATGATGACCATCGGCGGCCTCGGCGTATTTAAAATTGCTCCTATCTTCAAAGGTAGGTATACATTTTCGTCGGACATGTACTTTTTCCTATTCTCACCTGTTGTTTAAAGTAAAGAAAAAAAAATGTTTACTTATAAGAATACGAAAATGCGGCAGTCTTTTTAATCGCTAATAACGTATGCCTTAGACGTGCCGCTGAAGTGAATGATTCACTTTGAAAGGTAACCCCGCAGCGTTTTTAAATAAATTTCAATTCAACTCTATTTACATTACATTCAGTTTCATCGCAAAGCTAACAACTTTATTCGCATAAATCTGTAATAAAAGTAAGGGGGTGTTAAAATACAGCTTTGCTCGAAGCTGTAAAAGCCGAAAGAGGCGCGTGTAATACGAAGCAGACTTTTTTTCAGAACACACACAGTTTGTGCTTGCACCTGACGATCGCGCGGATTTTGTTAAACAATTGCAGCTCAGCATTATCGTTAAAATTCACGCGGGCTACTGTTGGCGATGTTGTCGATTTAAATTTTGCCGGATAATAATAAATACTTAGCCTTTACGTCAATGTCGCGCAATAAGAATACGAATTAAAGCTGAAATTTCCAGAAACGATGATGCGTCGTTGACATGTCATTTTTCATTTGCGCGGACTTTAAGTTTTTTTTGTTTAATGATCGTTCCGTAACGCGACATTCAAATTAAAAAAAGAAAAAAAAAACAATTTTTAGTTATGGCCATAAAGCAGGCAATAAAAAAGTAAGTTATTCAAAGACGCAATTAAATGATTAAAGCGTGCGGAAGAGCAGCATGTAGAAATGTTATTGTCTGAGCAACAACCACCAAAAACACAATTAGCTTCAATCTTAAGAAGGTCAAGCACGAGTGGAATATTGAGAGTCGAGCGCGCGAGTTTTGTAATAACCTTTTCAAGTAAAACTCGTGGAGCGCGCGGATATGTATGTAAAACAGCTTGCAATATAACATTAGACGATGGTGTACTTTGGTCAAGTTCAGCGTCGTCGTATCATTTGGCCTAGGCCATCATTTCGAAAAAAAAATCAACTATTCCTCCTTGGTGAATTCGAGGAAAAAGCAAGCGTGCGCAAAAGCAAGCGAGGCAAAATTCCGAAAGAGGAGTGAATTTCAAGCGAATGTTCGTTTGGTATTTCGTCTGTTTCAGGAGTCGGCTACGCGACGTGTATGCTGTCTTGCTGGACGAACATCTACTACATTATCATTCTGGCTTGGGCCCTCTTTTACTTTTTGGTATCCCTCCGCTCGGGTAAGTCGGCAGAGCACGCCCGAGTATTCTAATGCCTCGCTCGGCTAAGTAAAATGTAACAAAAATGAAGATGTAGTAACGAAGAAGAGTCGTGGGGTTGCGGGTATAATATGTTTAAAAGAGAGGGGGGAGAGAGCTCGCTCGTGCGCTCGAAGCGCAAGGTCGCCCGCCGGCTCTCTCGCACGTAGTCGATCGGGCAAGGGAAGATCTCCGGCAGATCGTTTACGCCGCCGCGATGAATCCCAATGAGAGCTTTGCGCCCGGCCGCATTGCGTACTTTTGCGGCTGGCCCCCGGGGCAGCAATTGCCCGGCTATATTCCTCCCGAGTCACGCGCGCCGGACTCCCGTTGTTGTTGGGCTATATAGGCAGCAAGCGCATTTACATGGCTCCGCGAGCTGCTGCTGCTGCTTGCCGGCTCGGCTTGCTTATATTACATCTGCATCAGAGCGAGCGAGCTTATATTCGGGCCCCTGATTTCCAGATGTCCCATGGAGGACGTGCGAGAACGACTGGAACACAAAGTACTGCATAACTCCCCTGGAGCGTCTGAAGACGAACTGCTGGCATAGCGCCGGGGACACGATATGCTCCACGTCCGTTGGCAATCTCAGCCACACTCTGCTCAAGGACCCCGTCAAGGAGTTCTGGGAGTGAGTTTCTCAACCTACCTAGCCCCCCCCCCCTAGCCAGGGCCTCCGTAACTCCCTGATTTTTCCTACACAGGAGGCGAACACTCCAGATATCCAGCGGCATCGAGGAGGTCGGCGGTATACGATGGGAGCTCGCCGGTACTCTCGCCATCGTCTGGGTCATGTGCTATTTCTGCATTTGGAAGGGGGTCAAGTGGACGGGAAAGGTAAGAGGATTTTCATCGAGTCATCTCGCTTTTCAATCGTAGAGACGATTTCTTTTTATATTTATCCTACATTTGCAGGTTGTCTATTTCACGGCCCTCTTCCCCTACTGCCTGCTCGCGATCCTGCTCGTCCGGGGACTCACCCTGCCCGGCGCCATGGAGGGCCTCAGATACTACGCGACGCCGAATCTCTCGAAACTCGGCGAGCCCGAGGTGCTACGAGCACTCCCCTTTCATGACTTTTATTCGGCTTAGCCCAACCGATTTATAACTAAAACTTCTTTTTTCCAGGTGTGGATCGACGCGGTCACCCAAATCTTTTTCTCCTACGCTTTGGGCCTTGGCGCTCTCGTAGCCCTCGGCAGCTACAATAAATTCAACAACAATGTTTACAAGTAAGAAATGCCCGCTAAGCAAGCCATTTTTCTCGTTTACTTTTTCTTTTATTTTACTATCAACTTTCGATATCAAAGGGACGCGCTGATCGTGTGCACCGTGAACTCGTGCACGAGTATGCTCAGCGGCGTCGTCATCTTCTCAGTGGTCGGCTTTATGGCTCACGAGCAGCAAAAGCCGGTGGCCGAGGTCGCGGCATCGGGTAAGCGATATATATATATATGCGTACAATTTGCTATTACTTTGCTCTTTTTCTTGGGAAAAGGATCGATTTTGATAAATGAATGGAACACGTTTGACAGGTCCGGGCTTGGCTTTCCTCGTCTACCCATCGGCGGTCCTTCAACTCCCCGGCGCGCCGATCTGGTCCTGCCTCTTTTTCTTCATGCTCCTCCTCATCGGGCTTGATAGTCAGGTCAGTATGCAACACACATCCTGATACATATTGTTCATCTTTTAGTCAAAGCAAATCGAATAAAATAACAAGCGTCTATTGAATACTGCTATTTAGTTTTGCACGGTCGAGGGCTTCATAACGGCGGCAGTGGACGAGTGGCCGCGGCTGTTGCGCAAGAGGAAAGAGATCTTCATAGCCATCGTCTGCTTCATCTCGTACATAATCGGCTTGTCCTGCGTCACCGAGGTGCGTATACACGAGGGAAGGACGAAGATTTGAAATAAATAAATATGTGTATTTATATCTTATTCTTCCAGGGTGGCATCTACGTATTCCAACTGCTCGATTCGTACTCGGTGAGCGGCTTCGTGCTTCTCTTCCTCATGTTCTTCGAGTGCATCTCGGTAGCATGGGCCTTCGGCGTTAACCGCTTTTACGACGGCATTAGAGACATGATCGGCTATTATCCGTGCTTCTGGTGGAAGATCTGCTGGACGTTTACCACGCCGGCCATATGCATCGTAAGTACAATACGCATCAATTATAATAGATAGTACATCCGGAAATATTAATTCCTTTACCCGCATGGTTTAACACGCCAACTTTCTCTTTCCATTAAAGGGCGTGTTTACCTTCAACGTCATCAAGTTCGTTCCGGTAAAGTATCTGGATTACGAGTATCCCTGGTGGTGCCACGTGCTCGGCTGGATGAGCGGGCTCTCCTCGATGCTCTGCATACCTGGCTACATGATTTACATATGGAACGTCACCCCTGGTACTGCCTCCGAGGTAAATGGCCGATTTTTCCAAAAGCTCTTTAATGAAATTCAACGCGTTTACTGTAGCCTGCAATTGTTTCGTGATTGTAGAAGTTCCGGAAACTCGTGAGAATCGATGACGACGTTGCTACCCTCAGAATGAAGCTCAATCCTGTCAAGGCAGCGGAAATCAAGTCGGAATTCAATATCTAGAGACCACTTTTCAAAGAGTTCTAGTCTTGGACAATGACTATATCTACTGCCGAGTAGTGCTGCGAATCCTTACAATTTTAGCAATAACCAGGATATCCTTCTGTTTGAGGATTGTAAGGCGCGTTTCTTTTATTTTTTGAAACATTTAAATTTTTACCGAAATCGATATTTTTGATAATCGAGACGTTAGCTTGACTATTTTTAAATGTCAGTGACAGTGAGTTGGAAAAGTGCTATTTGCAATATTTTGTATTATAGTGTAATTGATTATTTGTAAAACGGTAACAATAATTGCCATGCTATCGTTTATTATTATGTGTAGAGGCTATTGTTTTTATTTGTGGTAACTGATGTTCCAGCTACAGCTTTTCTTGTAATATTATTAAATTTAAATAAAACAAATTTCAATGGATAAAAATAAAATTTATATTGATCATTTGGAAATGGAAAACATCTAGATGAATAGATTATAATTACAATAGTATTATATTATTTACATAATAATTATTTACATTTATATAAAAATTATTCTCTTCAAAAAATAACTTTTAACTTTTACTAACTAGAAAATACATAATTATGTACTACTTGACATTTGTATTTCAATAATTGTAAATGAACTAAGAATCTTAGTAATGGTTAATCATTAAATTTTTTAACATCACCAACAAAGGCATAATAATACTTATGTATTATGTTTAAAAAAAAACTAATTTGTTTTATATGCATTAACAAAAATAAATATTTACATAATGATAGAAAAAAAAGATACTTATAAAATCTAAGAGCTTTCTCATGTTGTTTTCATTGTTTGTCTTTTCTTATTTCATTTATTCTATGAATAAGCTGTTCCTTCCACTGATCTTCCGATACTGAATTGGCCCATTCAGGTATAGCTGTACTAGGCAATGAAAATGAAGCCATTGCTGATTTTACTTGATTAATTTTATCAGCATCCATATCAATATTTGATACATTGCTAGAGGAAGTCCATACTTCTATTGTTTCTGGAGCTACATCCAAATCTGTAGTGTTTTCAGCTGGCAAAGTAGACGTTGGATCTGCAGGTGCAGATTCCCAATCAAAATCCTGTTTGATTTGACAAAAAGCATATATTAAAATATATTACCTAGAATAATTACAATAAAAACAATAAAAGTCAATCTTTTTAAAAGGGTGTTATACCTCCTCTTCATCTTCATCTTCCAAAGGTTCACCTTCCATTGGGATTTGAGAAAGAGGCATGTATCCTGACATTCCAGCATCTTCATCTTCGCTGTCTGATTCAGGCATTCGTGTTATTACAGTACCAGTGTGTATACTGGAGGTATTCAAATTATCTCCTGGCTCTTGAGTTGGTTCTGGTGACATTTCTATTTTCAAAGAAATATTCACTCAATTATACACTAGTTTTAGAATTTTTTTCTAAAAAAAGCTTTCTTTTTCGATCTAACCTTGTTTCGTTGTCTAAACTGTGTATCAAGATCGTGGGATTATTTTAGGCAAAACTACGTTCAACTAAAGCTTTTCAACTTTGAAACGCTATAAGCACAATCACAACGATCAAGTATTGTTTACGTTTGCAATTAAAACAAAAAACAATGAATTTTGCGTCTGCTTTTTGAGCTAAACAAATGAAACATGTATACGTTGCATTTCATTTATATGGGCGTGATTTATAGATATACAGTTTAACAAATAAAAGAGGAACGCGGAACGCGGAATGTATTATTAAGATATACAATTGGAACGAGAAATAGAAATCTGGGCGTTTGGCGTTGTGTATGTGTTGTTGATAGTTTGGTGCACATAAGAAACATTTAGTATACTAACCTAACTTATGAACCAAAGCATACCTGCCGTTTATCGCGTTTGTCTTGTGTTATACATTTCATTGACTTGTTACCGCTAATTTAAAAATTTTTTTATTTCTTTAAAAGGAAATAGTTTAATTCAATAATCAAAATGTCTGTGTTTACGTGGAACTCATAAGGTGTTTTCAAAGACTGAGTATAGTCTCAAAGAGATGTTGCTCTTTCAAACAAATAAGTAGATATTAATTTTTCCAATCTGTCGATTTCTCTGTGAAATTAGACTTGTTGAATGGAAACATATATTTTGTAGTCATTAAAAACGCTTATCAAGAATATTATTAGTGATGAAAGAACATTTTAAGAAGTACTTAAATCAAGTACTTTTATTATAGAATTTAAACGATTGGAGGTTAGAAAATTGCACAAGAAGATCATCGTTATCCTTTATAAACATTTATTAGTAATTTCAAAACTACCAATATGGATCAAATGCTTCCAAGTCCTGGCTTTAGTATACCTAGCATTGGTACTCCTCTTCATCAACCAGATGAGGATCAACAAATATTACCAAATGTGCTTCAACAGCAACAAGAGTCGCAGCAGCAGCAACAACAGCAGCAATTTCAAATGCAATCGCAAATGCACCCTTTGGGCTCGGCTCAAAGCAATGTAATGCAAACTCCACGGAGCATGCACACCTATGCAATGAACCAACCTTTTGCAACTCCACAAAGTTTAATGCAGCCTCAAACACCGGTAAGTTTTTGTTTCTAAACTATTTTTATATTAGATTTTTATTGAGCTTCAATATATTTTTAAGGCTTTTAGAAAAGCATACAAAAAAAAATGTAAAAAATAACTACAATAATTAGTCTTTCAATTAAAAAAGATTTTTTTTTGCAGCAAAATATTATGTCTCCTCTTATTCCTCAAAGTCAGAATGCTCCTTCATCTATGGGACCTTCTACACCTGGTCCTATGACACCAATGACACCAGCTTCAGCAGATCCAGGCATTTTACCTCAATTACAGTAAGTATTCCATATAATTTATGTTTAAAAATTTATAAATTGTTTTAAAATTGAATTTTTTCCTTAGGAATATTGTGTCCACGGTGAATTTAAACTGTAAATTAGATTTAAAAAAGATAGCTCTTCATGCAAGAAATGCTGAATACAATCCTAAACGTTTTGCTGCTGTTATTATGAGAATAAGAGAACCTAGAACAACTGCTCTTATTTTTAGTAGTGGAAAAATGGTTTGTACAGGAGCAAAAAGTGAAGAAGATTCTCGTCTTGCTGCACGTAAATATGCAAGAATTATTCAGAAACTAGGATTTCCTGTAAGTAAAAGTCTACAAATTTTTATTGGTATTACAAACTGTTGTATAAGGTAGTAATAATAATTTTGCCCATTTCAGGCCAAATTTCTTGATTTTAAAATACAAAATATGGTTGGCAGTTGTGATGTCAAGTTTCCAATAAGATTAGAAGGTCTAGTCCTTACCCATGGTCAATTCTCGTCATATGAACCAGAATTATTTCCTGGGCTTATTTACAGAATGGTTAAGCCTCGTATTGTGCTTTTAATTTTTGTTTCTGGAAAAGTTGTACTAACAGGTAATAATCATAGATTTTATTTCAAAATGAAAATTTTCCAATAAATAAATATTTTTAAAGTTATATATTTTACAGGAGCTAAAGTGCGACAAGAAATATATGAAGCTTTTGATAATATCTATCCTATACTCAAAAGTTTCAAGAAACAATAAGATTTTTCTAGTTATTAAAACAATTATAAATAAGTCTATGAGATGGTGTTTTGTGAATGACAGTGGTCAGAATGTTGGATACCACAGTTTTGTACAGTAATGATTTTTGAATATTCTTATGATAGATACATAAAAGTAAAAGATAGAATGATTAAGAGATAAATATATTTTTAAGAATGCGTATTACTTTATTGAAAATAATTTTCTAAATAGAATAAAATTATTCTACAAAAGTATGAAATTGTTTATTGCAATAATGATTTGTGTAACATTATTTATCCTTACATCACAGATAGTAGTTATTAATTAATTAATAGGAAAATGTGGTTTTCCATTGAGTAATTAATAATTTAATACTGTGATTCATCATTATTGACTCTGCTGCTTTTATTTATTAAGTATACAATAGTTTTTTTTATTCAGTAAATAAAATTTAACTTTTAAATGTCCCACTTGTAAGCGCGTTGAGGGGAGGGGGCCGGTACCTTAGCGTCCTGCCCGTAAATTCTGATCGGCGCTAGAGCGCGTTCCAGTTCCAAGTTTCCAACGATAAGTTTTTATTTCTTTTGCTTGACTTGAAACCACACAACCATAGCCTTTAGTTTTCGCTTGTAATCGGCAGCCGAAAACATAACCTATCCTATAAATATATTTGTCGAGTTACAATTTTACTTTTTTATACTCCTTATTAGAAAAATAATCATTAAACATGCCGGATCATCTTGGAGATGATATGCGTAAGATCAAGAATGATGAGGAGAAAGAGGAGAAGGATATCAAACGTAAGTAAATTATTAGATTTACTAATCTTTACTAGCATACAATATCCGTTTTATTGTAAACACATTTTATATTCAACAGCTCTTGATGAGGGTGATATTGCCTTACTAAAAACATATGTAAGTTTAGCATTTAATAATGTACTGTTTTGATTTTCAATAAATTTACCATACTAACCACCGAATTACCACTTATGTCCATTTTCCAGGGCCAAGGCCAGTATACAAAGACTATAAAGACTGTCGAAGAAGATATTCAAAATATTATTAAGCAAGTCAATGAACTAACAGGAATTAAGGAGTCTGACACAGGTCTGGCTCCACCTGCGTTGTGGGATCTTGCAGCTGATAAACAGACCCTCCAAAATGAACAACCTTTACAAGTTGCTAGATGCACAAAAATCATTAATGCTGACTCTGATGATCCAAAATATATTATTAATGTTAAACAGTTTGCTAAATTTGTGGTGGATCTAGCTGATTCAGTAGCCCCAACAGATATTGAAGAAGGAATGAGGGTTGGAGTTGATAGAAACAAATATCAGATTCACATACCACTCCCACCTAAAATTGATCCTACGGTAACAATGATGCAGGTGGAAGAAAAACCTGATGTGACATACAGTGATGTTGGAGGATGTAAAGATCAAATAGAAAAGCTGAGAGAAGTTGTGGAAACGCCACTGTTGCATGTACGGTTACTTTTATTTATTTTTATTCATTTAACATCACAAATAATTTTTTTAAATAAATATTTTTTTTAGCCTGAGAAATTTGTAAATTTGGGTATTGAACCACCAAAAGGTGTGTTATTGTATGGACCTCCTGGTACTGGTAAAACCTTATGTGCCAGAGCAGTGGCAAACAGGACTGATGCTTGCTTTATTCGTGTTATTGGTTCGGAATTAGTGCAGAAATATGTTGGAGAGGTCAGTATGTTTTGAATAAATTTGTTGTCTTTACTGCTACTCATCACTACAATTAATAATTTAACAAATTGATATCTAGGGTGCTCGGATGGTCAGAGAATTATTTGAAATGGCGAGAAGTAAAAAAGCATGTTTAATATTCTTTGATGAAATTGATGCCATTGGTGGTGCAAGATTTGATGATGGTGCAGGAGGAGACAATGAAGTTCAGAGAACTATGCTGGAGCTTATCAATCAGCTTGATGGGTAAGATTTATTGAAATATATAAATATGAAAATTTATGTTGAATGTTGAAAAAAGTTTTTCATTATTGAACTCTCTTTTTTTAAAGCTTTGATCCTCGAGGAAACATCAAAGTTCTGATGGCTACAAACAGACCAGACACCTTAGATCCAGCCCTCATGCGACCTGGTCGTTTAGATCGTAAAATTGAATTCGGTCTCCCGGATCTAGAAGGCCGTACCCACATATTCAAGATCCATGCTCGGCCAATGAGCATCGAGCGGGACATTCGATTCGAGTTGTTGGCCCGGCTCTGTCCCAACAGCACTGGAGCCGAGATTCATTCGGTCTGCACTGAAGCAGGGATGTTTGCCATTCGGGCGCGGCGTAAGGTTGCCACGGAGAAGGATTTCCTCGAGGCAGTGACGAAGGTCATCAAGTCGTACGCCAAATTCTCCGCCACGCCGAAATACATGGCTTACAATTAAGTGTTTTACTTTTCATTTATTTTGTACACGCGTTATTGCTCTTATTTGCAGCCTAATCAATTAGATAAAATTTAATAAATTTAATTATTGTATTTAATGAAAAAATATAAAAGTTTTTCAAATTTTGACGATGCTTTATTAAGAGCTTATAATATTTAAGAAAATCATGATTATTCATCAGCGACGACAAAATCTCAATTTTATCGGTACATTCGGCTTGTTGATCGGCGTAGAGATAATTTCGAGGTCTCCACCTTGCCAAAAAAACTTCATGTGCCGGCATATCTGTAAAAACGTAAAGTTAGAAATCGTCATTTTTGCCAAAATATCGTATCAACAAAGATTTTCTTTGCTTACCCTTAGAAGTAAGACTTGTATATTCTGCTCGGCTAGTCGTCGAGCAATGCAGGAACGCGGCCCGTGACCGAAGGGAATCATTAAATACGGATGCACCGAAGATTTTTCGCTTTTCTCGGTGTCCCGTAGCCATCGTTCGGGAATAAAACTATCGGGATTTTCAAAGTATTCCGGTAGTTTGCAGGAAACTTGATTTTGCGTAACCACATTTGTCTGCAACGTTTTAACATAAGCAATGAGTAACTAATTACAATCGAGTTGTATGCAAAATGATTAAAATAATATAAGTTACTCCTTTGGGCACGTGATAGCCACTGAGTACGATGTCAGTCTGCAGTATGCGCCCGACTCCAATCGATATTGGATTGATTCTCAGAGTCTCCTTCAAAACGGCTTTGGTGTAGCTAGCTTCCCTCAACGTTTCAGCGGTTATGCAGTCGTTTTCGTTTGCGATCAGCCTCGACGCCTCCGCGTGCAGTTTCTCTTGTACTTTCGGGTTATTTGCCAAATGATAAAGCGCATAGGCCGAACTGTAGGTTGTCTGCAAACAGTAGCAGCAGCACAATCGAAAAATCATTGATTAAATGAGTAGGAAACGCGAGCGGCAGTTGGAAGATAATAAAAACGAGAAAAAAATCAACCGTGTCAATTCCTGCGAGAAACATGTCGCATGCCATGCCAACGACGTCTTTCTTATCCAAAGCCGGATTGCGCAAGTAAATTTCCAAAAGGGATTCCTTGTCTTGACCCTGTCCGGAATTGCAATTCCTCAACTTCTCTTCCTTCTCCGAGACCATTTGAATAGCTATTCTTTGAGCAAAGCAACATTAATGGAAGAAGATGATTGGAAAGCTGAAGAAAAAGAAAAATGTTGTACAAGAATAGCCCTTACTTCTCCATGCACTCTTGAGCCTCGCACAATTGTTTGTACTTGGGCGTGTTGAAGTATTTCCAGAGTCGCGGTCCATTGTCCAAGAGGTATATCACGTCGTTGGCAGTGAACGCGGCTTTTATAAGCTTCGAGCTCATCGAGTCCTCTCGCATTTCCTCTTCCGAGTACACGTTTATGTTGAGATCGCAGGCAACGAGGCAGGTCACTGGACAAAACAAACGTACGTTTTATTCCAGCCCCTATATAGACGCGCGCGTCACATGATATTTTAACTACGCTGCAAAAACATATACACATAATATACGTACGCTGCAAAAATAAACGCGACAAGAGAGGCAAGGTGTCGTCGAATTCATTCTTCTCACAGAGCTTCATGAATTGAGTAGTCGCCTTATCGGTATCCGACAAATACTTGACGACGTTCTGCGGTTTGCTCAGAGCTTTTTGAAATTCTCGCCTCAGCGGCCACCAGTCGGCCCCGTTTCTACGACAGCGTATTCACACGCACGGATTATTAACATATGCAAAGAAAACTGGATCGCGACGGCTCGTCAATCATGTATTCAAAATTAGCCATTAATAATTTAAAAAGCAAAGTGTGTAGTGTACTGGAAGACAAAAAATAAAAGAAGGCATTGAGAGAGCTTGTATGAAAGAGTGTGTACGTTGTCAAGAGGCCGCCAGTGTTATAGATGTGGCTGCGATCCTGGCGATACTTGAGAAGAGCAGTGTGGCTGCGCCGCTCGGGATACCATTTGCTGTCGGCTTTGAAGACCTCGGCAATGTCCTCCGGGCGAAAGACGAAGACTATCGGCTCGCCAATTTTAATCTCCTCGCGGACGAGCGGCCCGTACTTGGCGTACTTGGACGCTCCGATATCGTACAGCTTCAGCGGATTGTACTCTCCTGCACCAATTGAATTCTCTTTTTATCTTATCTATATTTATCGTGCTTTCTTTTTTTACCGCACATGCAGTTGGCGAGAGGAGTTAAAATGCAATATATACCTATGAGCGGTAAGTACTTGTAAAGCGTGCCAATGAGGGGAAGCCCCTTGGGTCCGGGTATCTCCTGAAAAGGTCGCGCACTTGCTTTCTCCGCTGGGCCGCTGGTGGAGCTCGAGAATTCGCAGAGCCTCGCGCGACAAGGACGCACTCTGCCGATTCTCCCGAGTCCTCGCATGATTTCTCCCATGCGACGATTCAAAAGGAGAGCACTCGAGGATGGGGGGGAGGCGTTACGTAAAATGCGAGTACTGCAGGAGCAGCAGTTGAGAGCGAGCGGAGAGACGAACTGGCCACGGAGCCGAAAAAGGCTCGACTTCCTTTAACGCGGCGAGGCTCGAAACTGAGATGATTTGATAACTGGTTCGACTTTAAAGCCGGACTGTGCTCGCTCTCTCTCTCGCTCTTTCGCATCTACTTATCTCTATCTGTTCGTCGAGTCTCGAGCGGTATTCGATGATGCGCGCAGAGGTAGGCAAACTCCAAGCGGACTGGACGAATTGAATTACGATCCGTCTCTCCTGTGTCTGTGCCTCTCTTGGAGAGCTGCATAACAATGTATCCCCGAGCGCTCCTCCTCCTCCTCCCCCTCGCTCGCCATCACGGCTTGGCTCTCTTTCACTCCGACCTTTCCATTCTTTCGGTTCACCCTCATTTTTCATCGGTCTAGACACACGCACCAGCTGTTATTACAAATTATTGAAACTTATACTTCATGCTTATGCTAATTATTATTTGATAAATTTAAATTTCTTTAAGCCCCCCCAGCTTATTATCTTTTCTCCTTGGGTATTCTTCGCATTATTAATGAATACACTTTAGCACGGGCCGCGCGCGCCCGCTTTATCTCGCTGCTAAATTGTATGCCGTACGAATTTCTTACGCATTTGTTAAAACTAAATAGCTCACGTATTTAAATACGAGTCAAGCTATGATGAGAGAGATATATGTCTCAAATGACTCTATACGAATAATAGCATAATAATGATTTGGTAACGACGCAGCTCATAAAGCCCCAAGCATTGAAATTACTGAAAATCGACCGATAATGCATTTTCCCTGGAAAAGTCAATTATATATAAAGACATGAAGTTTCGGAAGAAAAAGAATGCCAGAAGAAAGTTTAACAAAATCGAATTTTGAGCCGGTATGGGGAGGGGGGGGGGGTGTGACGCTCTCGGTTCACGTTGCTTTTGTTTCTCGCGATGCAGTCGACAGCCGATTTCAAGGACAAAATCCACCCGCACACGGTCCGTCTGCGAGCTTGACGACAGGAGCGCTTTGACGTCTGCGCCAACGGCAGCAGCAGCAGCATTGTAGAATCGACTTAAAGTCCGGGACGGTCAGTGAAACGGCTCCTTGTTTTCTCGTCTAACGGTTTCGCGGCTCGAGCGCGCAGTGTAGGTATTGCAGGCGTCCACCTTAGGCGTGTCCGCGAGAGTCAGCTGGCGCAGCTCTCTCTCTCGAGAGTCGCGCATTATCAGAGAGAGAGAGAGCCCTCCCGAGCCAGCGCTTTTTACATATACTTATTAAAATATACTCGCTTAATCGTGTGTTATCTCGGGCAATTCGAGGGCGAAGCAACAGTTTGCTCTTTCGGTCATTGGCACTCGACGTCGATCATGTGGCCATTCAGCAGCATATGCCAGAGCAACGAGAGGCTCGACGGTAAAACGGTTATTATTACCGGCGCAAACACTGGCATTGGCAAGGAGACCGCCCGCGATCTTTACAGGAGAGGTGAGCAATTTTTATTTATTCATAGATTTCCAATAATTAAGTCAACAACATTTGTTTTCTAAACAATCGGCGAACATAATTATGCTCAACGATTTTTGCAATATTTACTCGTTACAATACTTGACATTGATTTCGTTTTCAGGCGCAAGAGTTATACTCGCTTGCAGGAATTTGGAAAAAGCAAACGAAGCCGTGGAGGACATAAAGAAAATTCCACCGTCTTCGTAAGTACATCGATTCTTCGAAATTTCATGAAAATTCAAGAGCTTGAAAGAGCGATAAATCCTTTACTGATAATTGGATATTTGTGATAAAAGGCCGGATAGAGAGCAGTTCAAAGGTAAGCTCGGCGAATTGCTGGTGTACAAGCTCGACCTGAGCAATCTAGCGAGCGTCCGGGAGTGCGCGAAAAAGCTGTCGGCGGACGAGGGCCGGATCGACCTGTTGATAAACAATGCCGGCGTCATGACCTGCCCCCACGAAAAGACCGTCGACGGCTACGAGCTGCAATTGCAAAGCAATCATCTCGGTCATTTCTTGCTGACTCTCCTCGTCCTGCCGAAAATTATAGCTTCTGCACCGGGCTCTCGGATCGTCAACGTTTCCTCGATGGCTCATTCTCGTAAACATATAAAACTACTCTTTTCATTGCAATTGCAAGTCTCTTTCAGCGTAAAATAGCTGAATTTCAATTTTACAGATGGTCAGATACACTTTGACGACCTGAACTTGGAGAAATCCTACACTCCTCTCAAAGCTTATCAGCAGAGTAAACTCGCTAATATTTTATTCACCAAAGAACTCGCTCACAAATTAGATGGTAATTTTGTACTAAAGTGTTTTGTTTTTTAAATTATCAATTTAGGAAAACCTTTTATCATTTGGCTAATCAATTAATCGTTTCAGAGGCAAATATAAAGGGAGTTACCACTTACTCGTTACACCCAGGCGTAATAGCAACGGAATTGGGTCGACACCTGGATAAATCATTTTTTCCAGGTGCACGATTCATGTTCAAGTGTCTCAAGCCTTTTGTAAAGACACCCGAACTTGGCGCTCAGACGACCATACACTGCGCGGTCGATAAAAATGCAGCTAACGAAACGGGTTTATATTACAAGTACGTCAGACATGTTTGTTTGTTTATTAGTTGATTTGTTTTTTTATGAGTTTTAATTGTATTTTTCTTTTGTTTCATCGTAAACAGAGAGTGTCAAGTGGCAGAGCCCTCCGTTCAAGCTAAGGATATGAAAGTTGCCGCCAAATTATGGGTGGAAAGTCTTAAACTCGTTGATTTGCCCGTCCAAGAAAATCTTGCCGAGCTACTAAAAACCATATCCAATCAAATATTGCCGTCTTTATAAAATTTAATTATGAAATATTTATTTTCTTCTCTGTAATATAAATGAATAAAATATATTTTTATCGCCTACACGATCGAAATCTCACTGTAGATTACTACTACTAATTCTATTGCAGTTGAAAAAATAAAGGAAACAGAAAAAATTCAACGGACCTGAGAAATAAAGCGTTGACCGTCTTGATAACTGTAATTTTGACATTTCATCCGCGTGGGTAGCTTTACCAAGAAGATTTGATTTATTATTTCTCGTCAACAATGGAGTAAACATATCCATCGTTGATTGACAGCTTCAAGGTGAAGATCTTGGCCTAGCCATTCAATATTTCTTTTGTCTCGCATAAACTATTCATAAACGAATTAAAAATTTGATCGTATTATTTTAGCCGAGAAATTTCGGGGAAAAAAATGCGTCGAAAACATTTCCGCGTGGGTTGGGCGATTTGTGTGTGTGTGGGTATAAAGGCTTGTCTTTGAAAGTGGGAGATGTTCGAGACTTGAATTCGCGTGAGCACGAGCGCGGTGGTCCGCTTTCTCTCATTAAACAAGGCGAAGGTAAGAGTAACGTCGTTGACTTCGATGATAATGACCCGAGGAGCGCCTCGAGAGAGGGAGAGAGAAACAAAAAATCAACGAACTGCTGATTATGATATATTTCTCGCAAAAGCACATTAGTGAGCTACTCTTATTTTTTATTAGACAAACATTTGTAACCGGATCGATCCTCGCGATCTTTCATGACAATGGCCTCTTATCCATCTTATTGAAGAGGATATTCAATCTTGTAAAAGAATCATATCTGTAACGTCGTGACTGAATTAACTTTTTAACTAGACTCATTTTTCTACTAACTTTCTCAGCTTCACCCGTCACAATTAATTTATCCGTGCTATTAGCGCGTTCGATGTAAAAGTGAAATCGATGGACGTATGAATTTTTTTTTATTTGACGCTTACATAAAGATTTTAAAAAGGTAATCGGCTTTAAAATTTCCGAGATAAATTTTGCCCAATGAAACAATTCAATAATTTATCATATTCATCTTTAATCACACGCAACAAACTGAACTATGTAAGCTTAGGACCGTTTTAGGCTTGCTTCTCAAACATTGTTCATTTTTCTACCGATCTTTTAAATTATCAAGCATACATCCTTTAATTTAGAACAACGTCCCGTCGCACCGGCCAAATTGCCGTGCGTCAACAAAATGTTTGCTCTTGACACTCGCAGAGAGTGCCCGCAGCGGGGGTGGTAAAAATAGCGCAGGGAATTAGCGGAGCGCGCGCGCGGGGGTTCCCCGGCTGGAGGCTGCCGCAAGACTCTCGGCTCGTAAATCAAGTCGTCGCGCTTAAAAGTCGCATGCCGGGCGTTTGCCCTCGGGACACATTGCTCGCCGCTTGTAATTATGGTCTTGCTTTGCCTCTCGCCCTTATTCCTTTGTCTACCTTCCTCCTCCTGCTTTAGCAGGCTCGCGAGCCTTTAGCGCATATAATGTCCCCGCCAATGAGATCTATGCTCTCGAT
Organism: Anagyrus pseudococci; assembly: GCA_030522585.1. Lineage (NCBI taxonomy): Eukaryota > Metazoa > Arthropoda > Insecta > Hymenoptera > Encyrtidae > Anagyrus > Anagyrus pseudococci. The sequence continues at coordinate 7,190 of JAPYYQ010000689.1, read as the reverse complement.
CTTGGGCGCCCCCCCCCGCGTACGTAGAGCTGCACACATCTCTTGCGTGGGGGGACGGGGGGGGGCACGCACTTTGTTATTGTCGCGGGCCCATAGCCCATCGCTCGCTGACATTAATGCGTCCGCCTCTCCTCTCGGCGTCCGGCGCTGTAAAACTTTATTAATATCATGCCTGGCCCTGTATAAAAGCCGGCCTGCTTCGAGGCGATATCGTAAAAGGGCTATTTTATAGAAACTAGCACGTCGTTGGCCGATTGTTTATTACTCCGGATAAACTTGAGCGCGCCGAGAATGAAATAAAAGATCTCTCTCTCTCTCTCGGGTCCTCGAGAGATTCTCGTTTATTTTGTTGCGAGGAAAGGGCACAGGAGTAGAGAGTCTCCGCGAAACGAGCTTACATTTTTTTCTCTTCCAAATGAGGCGCAGTATATATATAGAAAATAGGCGGGCGTGTGCGTGGCAATTATTACGCGCTGCCTCTCGAGCCTGCAGTGTCGCGCGCGCGCGGTCTGAATTAAAGCGCGAGAGCTCGCTTGCAATTTTAATCCGGCTAATTGATTTAATAGGCTTTGTCCTCGCGCCAGGGACTGCCGCCGCCGCGTATAAATAAAACGTCGCGTTCCTCCTGATCCTGGGCCGATTTGTCGCTTTCGCGAGAGGCTCATTATGTATCCTTCTCTAAACTCATATCGTCTCGGGCTCTATCCGAAGAATTACTTATGCAGCAAGTGCTATTTAACGCGATTAATCGGAATCGCCGCGGCCGAGCGTTAAACGAAGATTTATTTGCAGAAACCGGCGCGCATGAGCCGAGAGAAGAGAGCAGAAAGCCGGAGGCGCGGAAAAGGTGGCAGGAGAACGAGGCTATGTGGCGTTCGCCGAGGTAAAAAAAAGGAACGAGCAGCTTGCGCAAGGGCTTGAGATGCAGCAAACGGGATCCACCCACAAGCGGCTCCTCTTTCCTCTCCGACAAGTGCTTTGCTCGCAGCTATCAGGAGCGAGGCCGGAAAACTCGACCCTGAACTAGAAAATCCTATGACGAGTCTGTCCCTCCCCCGTCTCTATTCCTCGTTCTTGACGCTGCTCTTATTGCCATCGCTACTGTCCATCAATGTCGTCTCTCTCGGATCCCTGCCCCTATCCTCTTCCATCTGTTGTTTGCCTCGCAATCGAATTATTCAATCGCTCGGACGTGTAAGTATTTCAAGGTGAGAGAGCCGTACGCTAGCTGACGCCCCCGCCGCGAGTGCGCCTTTATTTATCTTTTTTTTTCCTGAATTTCAATGACTCGCGACGGCGAGTAATACGTGGCGGACTTTACCGCATCGAGCTAATGAGTCACTTGTCGCCCGGGCTCTCGAGGCGCTTGTCGAGTGCTATGGAGATAACTGTCGTTGCTCTCCGCGATCGCCAAATGCTTCGACGCCCACGCGCCAGAGAACGCGTAGCGCACTACCGAAAACACGCTGTTTATCCGTTCCTTGGCTTTTTTTTTTAAATGCTCACCGCGCGCGCGCTTGGTTTTGGCAGCGCGCGAGAATGATGAATTAAACAAGATTCGATATTGTTATTCGAATCATCGGCTGACATTTTAGGCGTGCCCACCTTTTTCTTTTTAACTCGCCAGTGGATTATATAATGGATACACTGTGTTCTCTTGGATTGATGGGAAACTTCCTTATTAGAAAGTTGCCGTCAGTTTAAGATTTCAATAATTTCCAAAGCCTCGGACAGAGTCGAAAAAAAAGGATAATTAAATATTTAAGGAAAAAAAGCGCTGCTTGTCAAAGCCATACTTTCTTGGTTTGTCCATATATATATATCATAAATTTTTCATTCCCACACACGTTTCTACTACGTTTCAATCTCCTTCAAGATAATTGCGGCTTTTTGCTATTTTCACGATCGTAAACACACGTACACAACCGGAGAGTGTCTCGGAGGAAAAAGAACTAGCAATTTGTAGCGAACCGCGCGTCGAGGCTACCGATAGCGCGAAGAAAGTAATAACGAGATCTGCCGCGGGACGTTTATGCGCGGAGGGGGGGGGGGCCCGGGGCGGCGGAGTGACGCGTGTGATCGAGAAAAGCAAAAAAAAAAGGTTGATCGTCCCACTTGATTTTATAAGAGAGCCGGTGTGGCTCGAACCGGCCTGCCGGCCGAACATGCCGCCAGACGAGCTTGGCCCGCGATCGCGCTCGCCGGGCTGCTCTCACTTTTTTCCGCCGCGCTGTCCGGGGAGCTCTTGCTCGTTTCCTGCCGCGTGTTGTCGCCTTCGCGCGGTTCCTGCCTGTTTTTCGCTGCTTCTTCTTCTGCTTTTCCAGATCGATTGGAATCGCCGCGCAGAGCGATCGAGAGTGTGCCAAGTGAGCCGTCAGTTGGTGATCGGTGCCGCCGTCTTGCCGGACTCGGCTCTTATCTACTTGACCGGCTTATCTCGCTCTTGGCGTAATCTCTCTCTCTCTCGGGATTCAAGATGACACGGGCCCTGTTTGCTTTGCTCGTAAGTATTTCATTTTTAAATCTATTTTCATTCGAATGTTGACTAGAGTGTCTTACCGTTAAAGTGCCTATACCTATGTACATGTGTAGCCTATGTACAGCTATCGCTGTAAAGTCTCTCGTGCTTTAGCGATGCTCGAGTAATTAACGGGTCGTTATAGCGAAGAAACCGAGATCGGTCTGATAAGATATAGGAATCGAGTGGAAGATTTAATGAGTCGACAGTGGAGGGTACACGGATATAAGGCTGATGCTCTCGATAAGCGGTAAACTGTTGAGAGGGAGAGGGTGAAAAATCAAGAGTATGTAGAGCTAAAAGCTTGACTGCGTGTTCTACCGATGCACTCGCGCGCGAAGGATATGAGCCGCGCATGGTATATAGAAGTATACGGGCGCTCATCCTCCCACGGCACCGATTTCCCGAGAGATCCGTCCGTCACTTCCGATCCGCACTGCACAGCTCCAGACTCGTGTGCATGTGTGTATAGGCGGGAGGGAGAAAAGACTCTCACTCTCCGCGGCAGAAAAGTGAAAGTAATGGCAAGAGAGCGAGCTGCTGCAGCGGGAGCTGCAAAAGAAATTGCGCGTGCCGCTGCTGGACGCAGGAGGAGTGCATAAAGGACGGGGGCGCGGCTTTGGCGCGCGATTCGAATCTGCCGAGAGCCAGAGAGAGAGGGGGAGAGCTCTGCCTTTGTTTCCCGCGCTAAACATTGTCCTCTTCGCTGTGCTGTTCTTTATTTTATACGCGGCTTTGTTTCACCTCCGACTAATCCACGCGCCTTGGCCTCGGGTATTTCTCACTCGTCTGCTCTCCTGCTTGATACTGCTAAATTCGCACACGAAAATTTATTGATTCTCGCTTTGTATTGAAATTGAAATTTCATTTTCTGGAATGTCGTATAAATCGTTGAGGAAGCAGTTTTTCATGTTTTTAAACTATAAAATGAATTTTTTTAAGTAAAAGTAGAAATTTTCTTTAATCTCCCAATTTCGCCATACTCTGTGCATGTGCGTAAATGTATACAAATTTCCGTGTAAAAAGAATAATCCAAGTTCCCATAGTTTAATACTCTCTTTCTCTTTCTCTCGTCTTATCTCATTCACTTCGTCATTTTCTCACTCTGCTCACTTACACGCCATATACTCTCTCATCTTCTGTGTCTTTATGGATTGTCTTGCGCCTGCTGAAAGAGGGCCTTACTCTTCTCTGTATATATTTTTATTTCAACAATAGCCAGTCTTATCGCATTTAGGATGAATAAATAACAAAAGACCGTAACTCTATGCTTCATAAGCAGCTAAACCGTTTTTTTTTTTATTTTTTACATTTCCTCGGGAAATTGCGCTTATCTTCCTTATGAACAAATGCACCTGCAAGTTTTTCTTGCAAAATCATAATAATAATAATAAAAATATAAAAAAAAAACATTTGTCAATTTTATTTAAATTTAATGCTAATAAGATATTTAAAGGATATAAAACAATTTAATCCGTTGGAATCGTAAAAAGGCTTTGTGCGTGTCTAATAGCTCGTAGTTTTGTTTTTATCCGAAGGAGCTGCCGCGCGGTAGTATTAGCAAACGGCGAGCGAACAAATGAAGAATGGGGCATGGAAAAGAGGAGTATAAACGGTCGAACTAGAATACTGGCGCGCTTGGGAAATCGCCGGGAGAGCAAGGGAGGAAGGAGGCCAACGCAATATCGAGATATACCGCTAATACAGAGCGCAGGGAGAGAACAAGAGGGGCGGCGCCAAGTAAGTCGCGCGTGTCAAACGCGTACGTCAATCCGGAGCTCGTTCGATACTGCGCGGCATTATGCTTTTGCGAGGCGCACAAGTAGAAAGATATCTCCGTCGTGTGTATCAGCAGGCCTCGCGCGGGAGTCAACTGCGCGGCGACTGACTCGTGATAAATATCGGCCCACGCGCGCCCCTGGATGAAAAAAAAGGCTCAGCTGGGAGTACGAAAAAGGCGAGGGCCCAGAGAGAGGCGCCGGAGGAGGAGGGGCCCAGTCAGCGGCGACTGCTCATAATCTCGTCATCTCGCTTATAGCGCGCCGCTAGAACTGCGTCAGCGCCCGAAGCGGCCGCGCAAGTGAAAAAAAAAAATCGAGAGCGCGCGCATACTGTTGCGCGTGGGCGAGAGAGCCTATACGCTTTATATTGCCACTCGTCGCCCCCGTAGACCTGCGCGACTCTGTTTATGCGCGCGGACACGCTCTTTCACGCGTTTATAGCGTATGTGCCAGTGCAAAGTCAGGGCGATTTACACTTTGCGCGCCTTCTCCGTTATTACAAGCGTACAATTTGCTTTTCGCAATGGCATCGAATATTACCGGACGATTTTTTAGAGCGCCCTGTAGCCCGGGTTTATGCGAAATCTCGTTATACGTTCGGAAACGTCAATGTAAACGACTCGCGCGCGTGCGTATTACGTATTCCGAATTACAGAATCATCCTGTTAATTTTCATGCGAGAGACGAATTGTGCCGTTTTATGAATAAATTTTTTATTGGTTGTCTTTAGAGAACTTATCGGATAAAGAATCTCGCCAAACTACTACGTTTTTTCTTTTAGTTTTTCTCTCGGCTCGAGAAGATGAAAAATTGGAAAAACTTGGAACGCCAAACCGCCTGTGGTGGAGAGTTTCACCGCGGCAATTGAATATTTTTCTTATTCCTATGAGAGGAGCTTATAGCTTTCCTCCTCCTCGTGTGTGTGTGATTAGGCGCGGTGGCGCAATTCGCCGGTTGGCTGCTAACGATGCATCTGCATGGGCCAACAGCTACTGCCTTTCTTTTTCAACTCTGCGTGCTCTCGTGCCTCCACGCCGCGGTTTCCTATTCAAATCTGCCATTTGGTCATACTTGATAGCTTTTCGCGCTTCCCCAAACAATGTGTACTCTTTCGAACCTATCGCTTTTTGCCACTCGCGTATCCTTACAGTTTGTTCTATCACGCTTAGTTCTTTCGAATCATTATTATTATTTTAATGCCATTCAATTTATCGCATGCATTCTTGACCTATACGTGTATATTTATTCAATCCGATGATCGTTCAATATTTGTGTTTACAACATTTTTATCGAGTCGTTAAATGAAATGTAAATAAAAAAGAAAGAAAAGTATAAACTACGATACAAGAATAATTCTGCCTGTAGAAAGTTTTATTCGAATGTTAATTTTCAAGTTAGGCACGTATACAATCCTTTTCTGTGCGACGCATTTACATTTATCCGAAACACATCGCGAGCTGTTATTGACACCAAGCGCGACGGCTTATGTAACGGAATTTCTCTTATGAAGTATAAGGTTAATAGGTGAGCCGGCTTCTTATTTTGTGAGAATATCAGCTATCAAATATTTCTCTTTTTTTTTTCGACAATCCTATTCTATTCCGCAGCCACGATTCGGTCCTTGTAACGTTGCGCTACACTCAACGCGGTGTACAAACATTTTTGTTCATTTTTTTTGCTCGACACGCGTCTTGAGCTTTCACTGAGATTAGAGGATAGGAAAGATGACGAATTTCGATGGTATAGTTATTACAGCTTTCGTTTTCGCGCAAGAGCTCATGCATAATTACCGATCGAGGAGATGTTGTCACGGCCGAATGAAAAATCGGTACGCGAATCGAGCTTGGAGTGAGAGCGATGAAAAATCGAAAGAAACGCCGGTAGCGAGAAGCAGAGTAGAGTCAGAGAGGCCTGGGGGGGGGGCTGCTCGATTCCTCGCATTACTCCCGGATTACGCATCGGTGCCGAGTCATCCTAGGCTCCGGCTATTTCTCCCTGCGGGCGCATAACGTACACTCTCTCTCTCTCTCTCTCGACTAAATCTCGCAACCCTTTTTCCAGCGACACGGCTTTCACAAGCTGGCCCTCCCTCCTCCGGCTCCACCGAATTGCAGGCGCTCTCTCGAGGCACGCGCGCGATATCTCGGTCTCTCGCGAGGATCGTGGCGGGAGCGCAACGCATATCCTCTCCTCGGCATTGTCTCTCTCTCTCCGTGTATTATCCCGGAGTCTTTTACCGATACACAACCGGGACACGCTGCGTTTTCTTTGCTCTTTCTTCAGCGATAGTGCCCCAGCCCCGTAATTTCGGCCCCGACATTGTTTTCAGTGGCGGAACTCGATTTTCCGGTTTAGCCGCAAATTTTCACGCTCCCCCAACACCTAGCCTCCCCCCTCTGTCGCAGAATATGGGCTGATTCACTGAGCGTGCATTGAATGGGACTCCGGAGCTCTCTCGGGAGCCCCAATGGAATATATCCTAGCTATTTGCGTGCGGCAGCCGCGTTCGGCGAAAGTATCCAGGGGTTTTTTAAGAGAGCCAATGTGACCATCATCGCACTAGTCAACGCCGCATTATTTATAGTTAACACAGCTAGCACTTGTAACAGCAGCTGACAATAGGTAAAATACTGGTTAACAAAAAGGGCAGTGAAAATCTAGCCACTTATATCTCAGAGCCGCTACTTGTGTTGTACACTTGGGCCGCGCGCCGGACACACATCGGCCACATGTATAGTATCCGATATATATCTATATAAGTGCCGGGAGCGGCGAGTTCGCTTTCGCCGTAGTTAGATATAGTCGATAAAAATGAGCAAAAAAAAAATAAGCGGCAACCACGTGGCGGGGCGGGGGCAGTCTGCACAAAGACGGGCGCGGGGGGGGGGGGG